>OX439003.1:24754161-24871455 GCA_949316495.1 Amphiduros pacificus
TTTTACAATCTTACATTTGTCCAGATTCAAGAATTTTTTAATAAATCTAAAGAAATATGACTGTCCGAATTCAAACACAGTTGTCGACGGATGAGTTAAACTACAGAAAACAACTTCACACATCATAAATGTGTTTACATTTGACGAACAAAATGATCCATTCTCACAGAAGGCAATTATTATGTATTTCTTCGCGATCTCTGTGTCAAAACAGAACAACTCGCAATTCATACATACTCGCAATGCACTGAACACACTTTGTAAACGTCACTACCAAAAAAGTAATAATGAGTTTCTTATCAATATGTTAAGTGTGTGTAACGACCGTGGAGCACATACATTGGATACATATTCATGTTCAGCACTTCACGTTTATAGCAAAATAAATATGTGCATCAAGTCTACCGTAATTTGCATATCTCTACACATCATTAATATTATTGTTCAAAATTAGATAGTACATCACATAAATTTCAGCCTCTCAGTTTTATATAACATAAGAAAATCAATTAACCTGAGACCCATAAAAGAGAAAAGTGGTTAAGAGTATTTATAGGGTATTTGAAATTGGTCAGACGCTATGGGCAGTTTAGCATACCAGGAGAAAGTATTTGAAAAGTTCTGTGAGAGTCTTTAGAAATGTGAACAATGTTTTTATGCATAGTATGAAAATATCAGGAGAAAAACAAACAGAGGTAGACCCAAAATAAGTCAATGATTGGAAACACAGCTTCTCTTGGTAGATGTACAATATAGCTAGGCCAAACATTTAATGTGTGATAGTTGAGAGGAACATCGCCTTTTGTTGTGTCCGGGTATTGTATATAATTAATTAACTTATCAGAGGCAGCATGAGAGTTGATTGCAATGACGCAGATACAGCATGCGCTATTTGAACCAGCTTATATCCACATGTTTACTTCAAAGACTCCATTATTTACATATAGTATTACAAATTAGGATCCACGCATTGGCGTTGCTGCATGTGGCAGATGAAGATAATATGCGCTGATGGAGACACCGACTAATTAGTTAACGAGCCAAATATAATTGTATAATGTTTTGAATACCAAACATATAGTATCATTAAAATATTACACCAAATTAATCTGCTCTAAGCTGGTCTCTTCTTGCTTGGTCATTAATTACCTATGTTAACGAATTGATATTATGAAATTACCAACAAATTGCCATAAATATGTGTGTGTATTTAAATAGGTATATTTTTTAATCC
Source organism: Amphiduros pacificus (assembly GCA_949316495.1). NCBI lineage: Eukaryota > Metazoa > Annelida > Polychaeta > Phyllodocida > Hesionidae > Amphiduros > Amphiduros pacificus. The sequence goes on from OX439003.1 coordinate 24,755,396, forward strand.
CATTTTTCATAAAGGACTCCATATATTGGAAATGAACTTTCAACAGCCTAACTTGTCTGATTAATGAAAACTCTATTTTCAACATAGATTTAACATTTTAAATTTAAATAATACAAGTTAGGCTGTTGAAAGTTCATTTCCAATATATGAATTGGATGCACATTGTTTTTGAATATTGTGAATGCTGAAAAATGTTCTGTGGGTTGGATATTTAGGATATTTAGGTATTAACCATTGAATGTGAAAGCCTGAAACCAAGATAGTAAAAAGTATGTTTAGAAAATCGATTTGAAATCTCTTTAAAGCCTATCACGTAATGTGATAAATGTTTTTTCTCCCCCAAAAGGACACAACAATAGTGTATGATTTTGATTGTGTGAATTTTCTGCATATACCTTGCAGTATGTATATTAATTGAGTATAGAGATGAGTGTAGGATTTTCCAGGTATTAAGTAACATATGTTATGTCCCGGGGCAGGCATGCCTTGTCCAATCATATTCGCGGTACAGCAGATGTTACAATGATCCTGTCTCATCAGAAACATGAGAGTGTCTTGAATTTGTGTTTGTGTTTTTTTATCGAAATATATGAACCATTTATACAATATCATGCTAAAAATACAATATAAATATATGAAGGAGTGTTACATTATTATCATTATGTCAGTCTGGCAAATAACGTATGGAACTGATATTCGGCATGGCACAGACGATGACCTCACTTTAAAACAGGAAACGATTCCCATCATTGTGGCTGACATGCCCTACATCACCCAGGACCTACCCCTCTCTGACGTGGTGCACCCGGTGTCAGCCACCATGACGGACCACACCTTTGTCACCATGTTCCCGGGACAGTTCTTTACCATGGAGCAGGTCAGTCAGCTCAACAAGCTGCAGACAGCCCGGGTCAGGAGGCAGACAGACAACGATATCTGCTGCAGAACGTTAGTCAAGTTTTCTATTATATGCATTCAATTTACCATTGGGAGCTTTGTCACTGATTCATTTATATTGTCTGCATTTAATAAGTAAAGATACCCTCTCTTTATCATTTTATTTCCTAATATTAAATCTGTTATCAGTAATGACATTTTCATTTCGTGTATGGTTTTCAATCAATGAGTACATAAGATTATTTCAAGTCGTTCCGGTTATCACTGAACTTTTAGATTGCATTCTGTCATTCATTTTCTCTCAGTCGCTCGATTTCAGTTCAATGTGCACGATTATATCATGATAAGTGAAGCACAATGGCTGATTACACCAGAACAGAAACAGAGTGAACCAAAATGATAAATGTTTGCCATAAGGAATGTTCCTCGTGTCAACTTGCAGATCACAATGATGAAGCAGATAAAATAAAATTCAACTTCTAGCCGCTGAATCTATGCAATAAAGTCGGATCGTAGCTGGTATGATGCTGATACTTTCATTCCAATATTCTGCAGAATGTTGACTGAATTATCCATTGTGCCATAAAGCAAAACCATTCAAGTGATATATAACGACATTAATATCCAAAAAGAATACATTCATCTCCATGGTGGTTATGGGATGTCGTAATACTGAAGATTTAAATTTGAACTTTATGATTCAACCTAAGGAAGATCATGAGACATTCCTATGATAAACTTATGTAATTCCAAAAGATGACTCTAAAAAATATTATTTTAGTTGTTTTATGCTACCATATGTGCAGAATACTTATTCAGTTATTATGCAAAAAATCTCTCACCAATATATCACACAAAACACTCCAAACAGATACACTCACTCCAACACAAAACGTTACCACCTTTGACAAAAAAAGTCTCGGATGCATATATTTAAGAAGTAATTTTAGTATCTTCCATGTTACAGAGCTGTTTTGGTGTCCAAAACTATAATATGACAATATTCCTGTCATTACTACATTTCAGAAAGATTTGGTTTGGTACAGCTCCCACTCAGCTGAGAAACCTGGAGAACTCCGAGCCCTGGCCTGTGCTGAAGGGAGAACACGTGTTCCAGGCTTACTCCAGAGGAGATTGTCTGACTAATGACACAGCCACTAACAGGTACTACTTGAATATCACTTAGCGTTTGTCTGATTTATGCAATAGTGTATATGTGTATGAATGATATAAACTATTTTTTTTATAATTTAAGATGCCCTGGGAACGGTTCATGTCAACAGAAAACGAGACTGCAGATGCTGTGGGTTTACAACCAGACCATGGCACAACTTATGTATTTTAGAGTAAACTCTCACTGTGCTTATGAAAACACTCGATGATGTCAAATGAATATATGAATCCATTCATGCCATACTTAAACTCTCACTGTGCTTATGAAATTTAGTAAAGGCCTTGACTCATAATGTGAGGGGTTCATTAGAGATAGCAACAATGAGGCGATACTCAGATGTGGACAGTTGACATTTGATATTGTTATATTGTGGCATTTTAATGATTCAGAGTAATACTATAGTATAATTATCAAAGATGGAGATTTACATCGAACAGTGATACGAGGCTGGATGCTTGAATCTCGGCACTATCGCTTTGTCATACACCAAAGCGAACTTGGTCTACTTGTATCGGAAATACATCAAACATCTCCGGACTTTGGAAAAATGATTTTTTTTCTGGGCTCAAACCATCAATTGATCCTGGCAATATCTAGTTTCATGGAATATCTTTTTCATTACTATATTTTGATTTAATTTTTGATTTATAAATTTATTTTGATAAATAACCACTAAGATATTATATTTGTATCTTATTTAGATAAATAATGGTAATAAATAAATTGATTTGAATATTCACTTATAAAGTTTGATACTTCAAGACCATATACTTTATGGTTTATCAATGTTTAGGCAAGGAGAAAACAGTCTTGATTGTTTTCACTTACTGTGAAAATAAGGTGGGCAAATTAAAGACTCTAACCACTCCCAAATTTCAGAAAATTGAAAAAAATACGGTTTCTTTGTCCAGCATAATTAAGTGCCAAGATGTATCCGTCTGTTAGAGACATGTTTAGCAAGCTTGACTAACCCGAACTTTCTTTATCAGACCAATAGACTAAATCTCTTGTCCGACGGTTTCTGATGGGGTAACCCACGTCATGTAATGCGCCAATATGATATAAAACCTAAATAAGTTAAATAGAATGATTAGTGTTGATAAAATGATTTTTTGATTTTTTGTATGCAACTCTTGGAGCAATGATAAATATATGTAACAAATTGCATATATAGTGATCAGAGACGACGAGGGCTGGTGCGTATACGTCAGATATTTCTGTGTACATCTCGCCATATGTCATCTGCTGAATAAGCGTTTTACTGAAAATCTAATGTGATGAAGGCGATTTTTGTTTCTGAGCAGATTTGTGAACTGCTGAAAGAAGCAACTGTGTATGGTTTAGAGCGCCACCATCGCAAATGTATACAAATCGTACATTTACAGCAACAGCAATATCATTTTCAACAAGGAAATTGCATACAAATTCTTTTTTTAAAAGACTTTCTTGTTAATTGTCGTCAAATTTGTTTTATGATCAGACTCCTAGTTGCCATGCTCATATTTTGAGAGAGGTCAGATTCTGGCCCCAAACAGTGGTTTTGTACAAAATATTGAATCATTCTTTTTCAATTAAAGGCCTAATTAAATCAGGTTAAAGTGAATAATTGACATGACATAATCCCAGAGATACTTGAAGGGTTGTTACAAAGTGTAAAGTGATCCCTCTGTGAGCTTCTATTATCATGTATTGTGAACTTCTGTTTTATGTCATTTGAATGCATCATAATATGATGTCATGAGAATGTTTGCTCAAAATATTCAGTGAAAATATGATGTCACAGCACTCAAGAATGTACGTCAAGTCTGAGCACGGACATACTTGAGTGAAGTACGCACCACTTGTTATGTCTTTATGTTGATATATTTGAGGGATTTCATGAAGAAACAACTCTGAGACTGGCGGCCATTGTAATGCGTATAGTATATTGCGTTCCATAACAGTACAGATGCGACGGCATAGCCGCGCTGTGATTGGTTCATTTAGAATCATGAAGATCCGACATCTCTCTTTGTTTAAAATAAAAACTTATTATACATCTCTAAAAAATCTCTGTATCATACATGTCATATCTTATATAAAAATAAAATATTTAAGCATTCCAGTTGGCATATATTATCAATAAACATTAACATTATTAACAACAAACATTCTGATCTTTGGTATATGGCACATATCAATGCAAAATCAGGAGTCTCTTGATATGTCTTTTTCCTTGTGTGTATTCACATCAGATCTACATATCCAGTATACAATCTGTATATCCTTCAAAACCACACAAAACCATTTTGCAGTAATCCTCAGTCTCTGTCTGCAAATAATGGTATTCAGTCTCTATCTGTGAAGTATGAGTATTCAGTATATCTGGTATACTTATTATGACTATAATAAACATTATCAAAACTCAAAATATGGAATTGAACATTCTGCTGTCATTTGAACATAAAAATTATCTCAAGTTTAGGAAACTTGTCCCTTAACATTTGTGTAAGCATCATTTAAATGCCTTTATTTGACATAATCATCAAATCTAGCAGGGGGTTTGGACATTCTGCCTGTTCTAGTTTGCATAGGCATTCTAACAGGTGTACTTGGTTTTGTCACTCTAGGCGGAGCAACAACTTTCTGTGCAGGGGGTGATTTTGCTGGTATAGGGGTTGATTTTGCTGGTATAGGGGGTGATTTTGCTGGTATAGGGGGTGATTTTGCTGGTCTAGGGGGTGTAACTGGAACCTGGGGTATCTCGCCAGTCTGAGCCTCTCCTACTAACAAATCATCTCTCAGTCTCCTCCTAATATGTGCTTGTCTTGCGTCATCATATGTATCTTTCTCTGGTGTTTGCAACAAGTGTCTCCTATTCCTGCATATTGTCCTACCTGTGGGGGTTTGTAACAGATATGATCTGGGTCTGTCAGCGGGTCCAACCAGTTTAGCTGGCACCCACTTTTTATCAACTCTGTACCTAATAGTCTTTTCCGGGTCAATCTCTGGCAACGGTTTTGCTTGTCTGTCATAGATTTTCTTACTCTCCTCTCTATGTTTCTGCAGTGACCTTGTCACCTGCTCGGGTTCTAGTACCTTGGGAACCAATAACTTTGCTGTTGTTGGCAGCCTCGTTCTGGTTCTTCTGTTCATACTCCTTTGTACAGGGGAACCTAAGCTGGCCTCTCTCGGTGTGTTTCTTAAATCTAATAATCCTAGTTGAATGTCTGTGCCATCCTGTTTTGTTTTCTTGATTAACCTTTTTGCGGTTTGGACAGCCTTCTCAGCATGTCCATTAGCCTGCGGGTATGTTGCACTCACAGTCACATGTGTGAATCCCCAGGCTGCACTGAATTCCTTGAATTCATGAGAGTCGTATTGAGGCCCATTGTCGGAATAGACTTTCTGTGGAATACCATGTGTTGCAAATGTTTTCTTTAGGAATGTTATGACTGTTTCTGATGTTGTGTCTTTTTCTAGGTGTTCTAGATCTATGTATCCTGAGTAATGGTCTACTACTGATAGGTATTGCTTTCCATCTTCCTCAAACAGATCTGTTGACACTATTTGCCATGGTAAGGTTGGTACTTCTAAGTTTAGCATTGGCTCTTTCTGATTAGAAGCTCTAAGCTCTATGCAAGTTGGGCATCTTGATACTAAGTCTTCTATTTGTTTATTCATACCACTCCAAAACAAGATATCCCTTGCCAACTGTTTAGATCTGACTATTCCTTGGTGGCTGGAGTGTACCAAGTCTAGTATGTGTGACCTCATACTTTTTGGTATCATCACTCTTTCTCCTTTAAACAATATTCCATCATATTGAGTCATTTCTTCCCTATAATCCCAATATGGTCTTGCCTCAGGTGTAACTTGAGATCTTGTCTCTGGCCAACCTGACACTATTTGTTCTTTAAGAACCTGAAATTCTCTATCTTCCTCAGTAGCCTCTCTAAGTTTCTTCTGCTTTTCTTCTGTGAAAGCCATTAGGCTTGTTATTTCTGTTGCACAAACCTGACACTCCTTCATGTCATCAACTAGACCAGGATGTGTAGATTTACTAGGGAACCTACTTAGAGCATCTGCTATTGGGACTTCCTTGCTGGCTTTTCCTACCAATCTGATATCATATGGCTGAAGCTTTAACCACATCTTTTGCAATCTCAATGGAACTTGTGCAAGTGGTTTGTCCTGTATTCTAACAAGGGGAAGGTGATCTGTCTCTACAGTCACGTCTTTTCTACCATATAATAAATGGTGAAATTTTCTACACCCAAAGACTACTGCAAGTAGTTCTTTTTCTATCTGGGCATATGCTTTCTCAGTATCTGTCAAACTCTTTGATGCATATGCTATGGGTCTACCACCTTGAAGTAGTACAGAACCTAGTCCACCCTGTGATGCATCATTTGACAATGTCAATGGCTCTGTCAATGAGTAGTATCTCAGTACTGGTGCATTTGTCAAAGCACTCTTCAGTTTTTCTATGGCTTCTCTCTGTGGTTCTCCAAAGATTTCATCTGAATCTTTCTTTATCACTGCTCTCAGTGGCTCAGTGATGTTTGAGAAGTTGGGTATGTACTTGGACAAGTATGTCGCCATTCCTAGGATGGTTCTAACCTCCTCTTTGCTCTGTGGTTCTGGCATTTCTATGATTGCTCTAATCTTGTCATCTGATGTTTTGACACCATCTCCAGTCATGATGTGACCTGTATATTCTACTTCAGGTTGAGCAAACCTGCACTTGGACAATCTGAAAGTCACGTCATTCTCTCTGGCAGTCTGTAGTGTCTGTCTCAGTACTTCACACATCTGTGTGACTGTCACTGTGTCTAGGAGAACATCATCAAAGATGTTGTTTAGTCTCTCCTGACCCTGGAAGATTTCTTCCATTGCTCTCTGATATATCTCAGGACTTGACTTGATCCCCATTGGGAGTCTGGCATACATATATCTTCCCCAGCTTGTATTGAAACAAGTGAGTAACTGACTAGCCTCATCTAGTTGTAGCTGGAAGTAACCCATGTTTGCGTCTAGCACCGTGAAAAACTTGCTACCATCTGTCTTTGTCAGTACATCTTCTAAAGTGTTGATTGGATGGTACTCTCTGAGTAGGGCTCTATTGAGAAATTTTGGGTCAATGCAAATTCTAACTGAATTGCCATCCTTTTTATGTACAACATGCAACTGGCTGCACCATGGGGTAGGGGTACCTTTTGGAACTTTCTTGATTATACCCTGGGACTCTAAATAGTCCAATTGTTCCTTAGTTTTCTCTCTCATGGCTGCGGGAACAGGTCTTGAGGGTAGCGATATGGGACCATCCTTGTAGTCCGGGTCTAGGGATAAGGACCATTTGCCAGGTATCTTACCTATTCTATCTGATGGGAACCTGTCCCTGTACTCTAGCAACACTTCTTTGATGCTCTGTGGAGTGTCTCCTACTATTTTGTCTAGGAATTCTTGCTCCTCTTGTTCCTTGTCCCTGTTTTTCTTGACCTTTGTCTCTTTAGACTTGTCTACTCTAGTCTTGACACTGTGCACTCTGCTCACCAATCCTAATCTGATGCTGTCCTGTCCTCCTAGTAGATTTGGGACATCTCCTTCTACTACCTCACACTCTAGCACATAAGATTTATCTTTGTGTATTGCTGTGAACCTTGTTCTGCCTACAGGTTTGATCTGTGAGTTACCAAAAGCATTGATTGTGACCTGAGTTGGCTCTAACTTCAGACCTGCACGTGGTTGCATTCTCGTGAATGTACGCATACACATTGTGTTACACTCTGCCTGTGTGTCTATTTTCATTTGGACTGCACCTTTGCCATTTTCATATGGGGTTTTCAACAAGACGGACCAATAGTTTGTCTTGGACGGACCAGAATTGTTCACTCCAACAGCATAAATGCTAAGGGAGTTAAAGTCATACATGTAGTTATCATCAACATTTTCATACATATCATCATACATTTCATTGCTGTACATAGGTTGTTCATACATCTGTTCATTTACTTGTACAGTATTTACATGTTTCTTTTTCCTACACATTATTTCAAAATGACCTTGAATTTGACAATAATTGCAATATCTGTCTTTTGCTGGGCAATTGAATTTACTATGTGGTTCTCTTCCACATCTACTACACTGGGAGCCACCATGGTGTGCTCCTCTAAAGGAACCTCTGTAGGACCCTCGGAATCTTCCTCTGGATGATGATCTGCCACGACCTCGTCCTGTACGCGGGTAGCTTCCTCTTGATGTACCTCTGAAAGGTCTTGCTGTACCTCTGGAAGGTCTTGATGTACCTCTGGAAGGTCTTGATGAACTAGCAAAGTTCACCTGTTTTTGGTCAATTATTCCCAAAGATTCTTTCTTTTGCTCATGTAGATGACATTTGGTTACTATTTGATCCAGTGTGAGCTCTTCTGACCATAACTTGTCCCTCAGTTGTGTATCTCGTACACCAACGCTGACCTGCTTGCATAGCTGTCTCTGTATAGTTTCACCAAATTCGCAATATTTTGCTATTTCTTTTAATGCACTAATATATTGTGCTATTGACTCTCCGGGCATCTGGTGCCTGTCTTCGAATTTTTTCATATATAATTTTGTGACCTTGGTTGGTTGGAAATATCCATCAAACTTGGCTATCACGGTCTCTAATTTCTTGGCGTCGTCATCAGACAGACCAAAGTTATCAAACGTTGCTTGGTATTTAGATCCCATGGAATAAAGTAACATTGCTACTTTCCTCTTGTCATCAGCTTTCTCTAAATCAGCTGCTAAGAAAAATGTTGACATTTCTCTTTTATGAATTATCCAGTCCCCAGCCTCATTCTGTGTGGGCTTGAACACAGGGCACTTAAACCCTCCTGATGCCATTTTGGTTTGCAAAGTTAATATTTGTAGTTTAGAATCTGTAGTACACAACCTGTGTGTATTCAATGTCACTCAATGTGAGGCAAAGCACATGGTCTGGAAAAAGTTCTCTGTTTTGCACTCATTTACCTTACACAACCTGTGTGCAGTTCTCCCAAAACTGTCTTATTGCGTGGACATGACTTCTCTTCAGGTAAGTACCACTTTCTGACACCATGTTATGTCTTTATGTTGATATATTTGAGGGATTTCATGAAGAAACAACTCTGAGACTGGCGGCCATTGTAATGCGTATAGTATATTGCGTTCCATAACAGTACAGATGCGACGGCATAGCCGCGCTGTGATTGGTTCATTTAGAATCATGAAGATCCGACACCACTGAGATACATGAGCATGATGAGAAAATCAATATTACTTCAGTTTCCAAATCATACTTCGGTAAGTATAACCTCAAATCCGACTACATGCCCCGAGTCACGATTTAAAGTTTGATATAAAAAATTCAAACCCATTTTGAATGTGATGATCAGCCTCAGTGATTTTCCTGTCAAACTCCTATTACGGTCATACATATTGTGTTCGACTATGTTAAAGTCTGTATAGAAAGAGATCGGTATTTTGAGGTCAGCCTGATACCTCTTGGATTTATCATTTCTAAAGGCTTTAACCTATTTAGGGTTAAGAAATGTCAGATTTGCACCATTTCCCAACACAATTTATTTATGGTATTAACGGTTCTTTGTGTTGAGAGCCCCCTGGTGGAAGATTTAAGCATCAATATGCGGACCTTGTGAGAAGTTGTGCATTGAAGTGAAAAAACAAGACCTCCTGGTGTAAATAATTATATACACGAATCATTATATACACGAATTATAATTTCGCGAGAACACCCAAATTAACGTTTTAATATCCCACGCTGGTTCTATATCAAAGGATATCTCTTTTAAGCTTATTAACAATAGTTCCTCTTTCATTATCGAGTGGCCGTGGGTTCGATTCCTGGCCCATACCTGAAGGGTTGAGACACTGGCCTTGTATAAATCGACGTAGTAGTGATAAAAATGCCTCCTACATTTTTCTTTTTTCCTTCGAAAACCAATCAATACAAATGGCATATCAATATTACATCCTTGTTGTTATCGCATATCACTTTCATTTAAAATGAACCCGTATGTGTATGATGACTTGACAGTCTAAGTAAAAAGGCATCAGTTTTCAGCAGTATAACAGTCTCCCCATACTGTTTTGAAAACGTCCTATTTTGGCATCAAAAGAGAAGTTCATTAACAAAATCTGCCACCAGAGGACACTCACAATAAAACACCAATAAAACATCTGAAACGCCATATTCCACAGACTTAATGTCTTTTGAACAATATTTTGGGGCTAGTCCCCCACTCTAAAAATTGAAAAAAGGAGGGTTTTTGCATATTTTGTACAAACATAAATTTGAAAAGCCCTTAATTTTGCAAAACAATGGATTCATATAAAACGCTTGGTTTTTAAAACTTTTATGATATCTCAGACATCAACAAAATTACTTTACTGTGTATGCTGGATTGAAAAGCTTTTTGCCCGTGTCACTTTTATAGATTTAGGCAAATTTTTGGCAATTGCCATTATATTCAATATAAATATTTTAAGGTCAATGTACAAAATCTATGTGGCCCCGGCAATTTTTTTACAGTCTAACAACTAAGATTGATGCACCACAAGACAAAAAACAAGCCTCTTTTGTACCAAACGTTTTGGGGAATTTATGGGGGAGATGACAGAAACGGCCAATATTGTCCTACCATTTCCATTTGGAAATAATTCACCTTGATCTTAAAATCTTTAAACAGCTGTAAAATTGGTTCTAATTAATATAATTTCGTGATATTTGGTGTTCTGAGTTTGTGTTATATAATAAGGAATATGATTATTAACATTTTCTGCAAAAATATGTGAAGTTTCATTGATTTTGTTGCTCAAGGTCAAACAAAGGTCATCTCAATGTCAAACTTTTTCAAATGAAAAACGTCATCTCAGGTTATAAATTACATATCTAAATCAACATGCTGAGTGAAGCAAGGCAATTTTTTTCTTGGTTTCCTTTCCCGCCCTAAAATTGACTTTTGCAAGTTTGAAACTCCATTTTTCACATACATATATAAAAAAGCATGAATGTTTTCAGAGAGGAAGGGTGATGAGACTTGAAACAAGTGTTGATTTAAAAAAATCAAGCTCGCGTAAGTTTGCAAAATCCCAAAATCCCTGAGGCAAAATCCAAGGAAATCTTCTTACTCTACTACGCACTCACAAATCACTTCTCAAACAAAAGCGACATCTGAGCCATCTGAGCCAAAACATGGCCGCCATGGACCGATAATCGGGTAAGCTCCATAGACTTACAGCTTAAGCATATGAAAACCTCGAACATTCAGACCTAAAGTCAAAACAAACGCGAGCGAAAAAAAAGTTGCTGTGTGAAGTATTGACTGCAGTAAAATTCGCCACTGATAAGAGCATGCGATCTGGCTGTTGCGTTTTTACATTGATTGCCCTCTGCATGCTCTGGTGGACGCTAAAGCAGTCTCCACTTCAGTTTTGTTTTGCAAGTTTATGCGATGTTTTGTGCAATATGTACATTAGGAATAGAGTAGTTTTCACTCATTTTAGACCTTCACTCAACTTTAATCGCTAAGTTTTTTTGCCTTGGGATTTTGCAAACTTATGCAAGCTTGATTTTTTAAAATCAACACTTGTTTCAAATCTTGTCACACTTCCTCTCTGATCACGTTCATGCTTTTTTATGTAGTATGTAACACATTTGGCCTAATTATTGGCATAATTATTGAACCAGTGGAGGTCCCACAAGGTTTTGCACAAAGGGGCCTTTACAGATAATATGCAAACATTACTTAGACAGTGACACAAGTGCGAGACATAAAATGAGAGATAGCTGCGCAAGTGAGATATAGCTGCACAAGTGAGAGATAGCTGTGAGAGACAGCTGCATATGTGAGAATGCTGCACAATTGAGAGATAGTTGCAAACAGCATGAACAGTATGAGACAGTTATAACAATGAGAGATAAATAGCTGCATCAGTGAGCTAGAGGCACAAGGAAGATTTAGTTATAACAGTGAGAAAGTTACAACAGAGCAATAGCTGCACAAGAGAGAGACAGCTGCATGGGTAAGAGACAGCTGCACATGTAAGAAATAATTACAGAGACAGTTACAACAGGTTGAGATAGCCGTACAAGAGACAGCTGCATAAGTGAGACAGCTGCACAGGTGAGAGATAATTACAGTAAGATACAGTTACAACAATGAGAGGTAGACAGCTGTATCAGTGAGAGATAGCTGCACAAGTGATAGATAGTTAAAACAGTGAGAGACAGCAGTATAAGTGAGATATAGCTGCACAAGTGAGACAGCTGCATCAGTAAGAGAAAGTAACAACAGAGAGAGATAGCTGCACAGGGGGAAAGACAGCTGCATCAGTGAGAGATAGTTGCACAAGTGAGAGACAGCTGCATAGGTGAATGGCACCTGCACATGTGAGAGATAATTACAAACACACAGTTACGAGTGAGAGACAGCTGCACAAGAGAGAGATAGCTGCATAGGTGAATGACAGCTGCACATGTGAGAGATAATTACAAACAGACAGTTACGAGTGAGAGACAGCTGCAAAAGAGAGATAGCTGCACAAATGAGACAGCTGTGTGAGAGACAGCTGCATGGGTGAGAGAGCTGCACAGGCGAGATAGTTACAGAAACAGTTATGAGTGTGAGACAGCTGCACAAGTGAAAGATTTACAATAGCTGCACAAGTGAGAGACAGCTGCATAGGTGAATTACAGCTGCACATGTGAGATAATTACAGAGACAGTTACGAGTGAGATAGTTGCACCAGTGAGAGATATCTGCACAAGTGAGAGACAGCTGCAAAAGAGAGATAGTTGCACAAATGAGAGACAGCTGCATAGGTGAGAGATAGTTACAGAGTTATGTGTGAGACAGCTGCACAAGTGAGAGGCTGCACAAGTGAAAGATAACTGCATAGGTGAGAGACAGCTGCATAGGTGACAGACAGTTGCACATGTGACATAATTACAGAGAGTTACGAGTGTGAGACAGCTGCACAAGATAGAGTTACACCAGTGAAAGAAGTGAGAGACAACTGCAAAAGTGAGAGATAGCTGCACAAGGGGGAGACACCTGCATAAGTGAAAGATAGCTGCTACAGTGAGAGGCAACATCCTTTCCCAGCCGAAGGCACTTGTTCCCCCAAGAATTACCCTTCATTTCAAACAATCTTTTTTTCTGCAGATGTGCAAGTCAAGTCTCGATTTATTTTTTTCTTCCGGTTGGCATTCTCAATATTTTTTTCTCCATCAAGTTCCAGCTTTCACCAGATTCCAGATTTCAGCGCAAATGGATAAATGTTCTATATAAAATCGCTAGGTAGACAATAAAATCATTGCCGTTGTCATTGACTGTCATCGCGTGCAGGCTGTACCACTCGAACTATTTCCCACACACTCCTAACAGTCGTAAGCAATCTTCTGATGGGGAGTGTGCATCAAAAGGTCAAGGACGTCGGTAGCGCTGTCTCGTGACGTCATTAACAAGTTGGAGCTCGGAATAACAGCGAGCACATTCTTCTCAGGTGTGAAGTAAAACGATCAAACAAGGTATGTAGGAAAAAAAATATTGATATTTATACTTCATCCACAGTTCTCTATTCATTACTGATATTCAAAGCGATTTGTTTTGTCCATTTTATGGAAATACTTAAGCCTTTTACATGAGGTCTGAAACAAAATGGCGTCCTTTCTAAACCAAACAAAACGAATACCAACAAAATTTGCAGTGAATCAACTCCAGCCACTTAATTGTAGCATCTTATTAAGAAAGAAAAGATAAAAATCGAGGTAGGCTTTATGAATTATCAATTATGAATTTGCCGTTGAAATGCATTGAAAATATATTCCCAACATTCTTCAAAAACTAGTAAAATACTAAGACTAAATCTGGGAATGAGTCATGTCATGACATAAATCCCGTCGTGTTGGAAGTTTTATAGATCTGTGTGAACTTACATAGGCCGATTGCCGATCTCCATGTTGTGAAAAGTACACACTGGAACTGGGCCTATGTGTGAAAAGTGAGTGACAGTCACAGTGTCCACAATGTCAGTTGGTGTCACAGTGTCACAGCCACTCTCAAGTTAGAAATTACAGGATGATGGTGATGTGTTCTGTGTGGTGACTGGCTTTTTCGACCGTTCCCCAATTCGGCCATTCCCCTGTTCAACCGATTTAAGTTTGGCATTCACATTCAGGTTCAATTAACCTTCTTGATATTTCGTGAGTTTTGAGCTGTTACAGAATGACAAGGGCTTGCTCCTTGTGCGTCTCTTTCCAAAAGCCATGGTTGAAATGGAAAATGGTCAAAAAAGCTAGCAACTGTTCTGCGTGACAATTTCTCTAAGTGATAGCTGATTACTCGGTCTCACAGCTTTCTGCCTTGTTATTAACCCCAATAGAACTAGCCTGAAGTCGTGTGGCAGGCCAACCATATTTTCTGGACAAGAATATCTGAATACAAAATTTATAACCTTGGTCATTCTACGCTCAATGAAGCGCTGGGTTTAAAATGGCACAAAATGACATCATCAAATCAGAACAAAGGAGATGTTAACATCTTCCTGTCTGTTGCTAGTAGTAGATGTTGACAGCCTTTAAGGGTTAAGACCTCTGTGGGTTACCTTAGGTAAGTGATGCCCCACAGTGTCAAAGACCTGTCTTCAAGGACAGTTTATAAGTTCTATTGAGATGGAAAGATTGGCACTTGCCTGGATGGTTGCCCAGTTGGGCCACCAGAGCATGAGAAGTTGTGGCCTGAAGTTTTTAAGGATAATCTGTACAAAGGACTGTATCTTGTCTAGTGCCTTAGTGGGGGTTACCTGTCCCGATCAAAATTTTCAAGTCCATTGAATGTGATATGAGACAAATACATATCAAGGATTAGAATAAAATCAAGATAATTTGGGTTACTAAAAGACCAAAAATATGGTTGCCCAACTGGGCCATTACAACAGAGCATTCACTGGCCCAAACAGAGGAGATGGATTTTAGAGAGTTTTTTGCACTTTTGATTCTTTTACAATATGCTACATGGGACATTGTTAACATTAACAATTTTCTTTGGTTCTGAAAAAAAGCCTGTGCGATCAAATCTCTTTATGGGATTGAAATTTGATATATGTAAGGTTGTAATGTATATTTTATTAGTTAAATAAATTGTTTTAATAAAATGTATTTTTGTTTGCAGATGCCGAATATAAAGTTGCAAAGTTCAGATGGAGAGATATTTGAAGTTGATGTGGAGATTGCCAAGCAGTCTGTAACCATAAAAACTATGCTGGAAGGTAAATAAAAAATTAACCTTTTTAATAGTAACAAGTCTGGACCCTGGTCATTCTGTACCTGGTTCAAATCCAAATGTTTTTTTCTATAGGGTCATGGGATACATGACTGACAAGAAGGTTCAGAGAAGGTCACTTGACGCCCCATGATAAAGGGTCTTGAGAGTGGTCACCAAAAGTATTTATGAGTGGAGGCCAACTGACTGAGCACTTACATAGAATTTTACATCCAAAACAAACTTCCCAGAAATATATTTTTAACTATTATTAAGATTTTTTAATTTGTAATAAAACATTTCATTTGTGTTCAGAAATATAAAGATAATTCCCTACACACTTCAATTGTGACATCTTTCATTTAGATTTGGGAATGGATGAAGATGAGGAAGAAGCCGTACCATTGCCAAATGTGAATGCTGCCATTCTGAAGAAAGTCATTCAGTGGTGCACATATCACAAAGATGACCCACCACCCCCTGAGGATGATGAGAACAAGGAGAAGAGAACAGATGATATTAGTTCATGGGATGCAGAGTTCCTTAAAGTAGATCAGGGAACTTTGTTTGAATTAATATTAGTAAGTTAAGGTTTAACTTTAATACTTTTTCTTTGATTATTGTAAAATCAACAGCTTCAAGTGTCATAAAAACAACAATTTGTTCATTTTAGGCTGCCAACTACTTAGATATCAAAGGGTTGTTGGATGTTACATGCAAGACTGTCGCAAACATGATCAAAGGCAAAACTCCAGAAGAGATCAGAAAAACATTCAACATCAAAAATGACTTCACACCAGCTGAAGAAGAACAGGTAATTTGTGAAAAAATTTTGCCAAATGTTGTTGTCATCCCAGTTGTGTGTTGATAAGTTTGCGTAAGATGACTTACTGGACTTGATGCTTATTGTGAAAGAGTGAGTTTTCAGATCTTCTGGCTCGGCCAGCCATTTTACACAATTGAGAGGTCAATAAAATGAAATGAAATTATAATAAATTTTCATGTAAATGAAGGCGACTGATAAGTTTTGGTCCATGAAGTAAAAATGAACCATTTAAGGCCAAGGAACCCATGCTTATTTGAAGCCCTGGCACAATAAGATTTAAGTGAAGGAGATAGTTTTTAAATGTGCTTTCTATGGAAACTATGATTGATGAAACACATTGAGATATATTGGGCAAATAAATGTACATATACAATGGAAAGACATGAGATCGACGTCTGGTTTAAATGATGAATGGTATCTGGAGTTCAAGAATTATTTATCATTAAGACTCAAATAATAATTACCTGAGAGGACAAGACCACTCAAGGAACATGAATTCTATGTAAACAGAGGCCTTAAAATTCTATGCCAAGTGGTCTTGCCACATTTTCAACTGTCTGTCAAACTGTTGTGAACTTTCAAAGAATGAAGATTATAATTGTATTGTCGTCACTTTCCAGGTACGAAAGGAGAATGAATGGTGCGAGGAGAAGTGAGAAATGTTACCTTGTAAATAGACTTGGTGAATGCTGCGCCAGCCAAGCTGCCCCTCCATCCACCCTGGAACATTGCATCCCAGAAGGTCCTCCTATTTTCACTCACTGGATAAGACACTGAGTAATACAATCTGTTGGCCAAGATATATTATCATGCACTTTGATAATTTAATCATTACCTGAGGAAATTATGCTCAAAGAAGAGGATTGGAATTATTCTCTGTGTTTAAAGGATGGGTAGAGGGTAAATCAACCATGTTGGTTCATTTAAGCATGAAGAATGCTTCCAGTAAACAAAGAAGCAGGTTGGCTTTAAGTATGTGTTTTCTATGAAATCATCTCATTGCCCCACACCCATCATTTCCAGTTCCAAGAATGTTGAGGCTTCAGTAGCCAGCCCACCAGATTTCTCCACATAATGATTTTAGTATGCATCACATGTATGTGTAAAATCTGTGATGCCTATTCACAATGATTCTTCAATATCTTTGTAAGCTGTATAAAGGTTGGAACAGGCCAATTTCAAGTTGTGCTTGTGCCCAAAATGTTGTCAATACTTTGGCAAGATATTTGGTTTAATTTTTCTTTTAAATTTTTGGTCATTGAATTAAATGGGAAATGTCAATTATTAAGCAAACAATAATTTTTAGGCAAATTGCACATATTTGAATTATATATCACTTCATAAATTTGCCAGTATTTTCTTTTTTGAGCAAACAAAACTTATGGTCTTGAACCTTTATAAACTGCTTCCAGTAGGAGTCTAATGTAAAGGTAAAAAAAAGAGGATTTATTTCACCTGTTTTATTCCATACATAGTCTCATAATCCTTTCATTGACAAATTCTTAATGCTGTTGTTCTGCTCAGTGTATTTATGACATTTAATTTAATCCAATTTGTAATTATAATAAACATTCATTTTAATACATCTATTTGAAGTTGATACTTTATTGATTGATGTTTCTTGCAGAGAAAACGCTCTTATTTTAACTATTAATTTAGAAACCTGGGCACATTTAAAGGTGAAGGAAACCTTCACAAAGTATAGATAAGCAATTTAAATATCATTAATATGGACAGTCCAGGACAGATATAAGACATAATTTGTACTGTTCTTAGATTTTCTGATTTTCTGATCTGATGGTAGTCAATGGGATTATAGTAGTACCAGACCATCGGAAATTAGACATATGGTAAAAAGTATCCCAAAATTTATGTTTGGTACAGGTTTGGGGCTTATAAAATAAAACAACACAAAGTTATTTAAATCAAAATTATCAAGCTTTTGACAGTTACACATAACTGAAACATGCAAATTAGGAAAAAAATTAACTAGATCACATTCATCCCTTCTGTTGATCACAGGAACAAACTGATGAGAAAAGTGCATTTGAATTTTAGTTTGGGCATTTAAGCTATAACAGCAATTTTATATTTTTACAGAATAACTGGTGCACAAATGAATGGGTGAAAGGAGCTAGTTACAGTTATTAAATAACTGGAGTTTGAAATGGCAGTTTTGTTCATCCTGTAAAAAGTAATATGAAATTGCATTGTGGAATTAATTTGACCTGAGATGTTGGATAACAACAAAACTAACTGGGTTTTGCACATTATTATTTGGTTTTGAAATATTGAACATTTAGATGGAAATGAAACCCATTCATTTCTCCTCCCTTTTTAGCTGTGCTGACCATGTCAGCATTATTTCTGCAGCGAAGGAGATTTCTGTCATTCTGTAAATTTGGATGTTAACTGAAAAAACTTTTTGGGTTCTTAGCTATATATATTTAAGATGCTATATTTTCAGGAGATCATTTCTATCTATTTGCCATGGGGCTCAATTTTTCCTTTCTTAACTCGGCTAACTTGGGAAGTCACAGAGCTTTAGGGGTGAGGAAAAGGTTTGTCCGTCTGTCCACATTTTCTTTTAAAATCTCTTCTCCGAAACTACCAGTAATATATATTTCAAATTTTATATAGAGATGGAGATTATTTTTTTTCAAATCTTGGTGATGTCACTATTGACCTTGGGGCAGTGACCTCAAGGTCACAATTTTTTAATAACGCATACTTTTTAGTTCTGCTGACTTCTTTGAAGTTGCAGAGCTATAGGAGTGGGGAAAATGTTTGTCCGTCCATCTGTCAACATTTTGTTTTCAAGCTTTCTCGAAAACTACCAGTGGAATAAGTTTTAAATTCTATACAGAAGTAGACATAGAGGTGAAGATTCAGATTCCTTCAATTCTCAATTCTTAATGATATCACCATAGAAGGTGCAGTGACCTTGAGGTCACAAATTTTGTACATAGCATATCTCCGCAACCATTTATAGGAGAAAATTAATACTTCATATACAGAAATGTCTTGGGTCATATCTAACTTTTTTAGTCATGTGACAACCTTTTTTAAAAAAAAATTGTGTGCATGCAACATCATCTACTTTCAAATGGCACAGAAATTTATATAGGGGAAATATGAAATTTATATAGGGGAAATATGAAATTTATATAGGGGAAACATTTAATAGCAAAGTCAGCCATATAAACATTTATATTATGCAAGGAAAAAGTGATCAAAATCCTCATTTCATGAATGCTTTAAGTCAGCAGAGGTATCAACCCAGGGGGTTATGTTTTAGTCACATGACCTTTAAAATTAACAGAGTGACCTTTAATTCCAACCATTAAAAGTGAATGAAATTACTTCATAACTATTATACATCAACACTTTGTTGAGCACCATATATAGTTTGTACCTTTGACTGTGACCTTTGTATTATTGTGCAAACCATACCTTGTGAACAGTGAACAGGAGATACTAAATATTAGGCATGCATGACAACCACAAGGTGTAGTTGTGCACACTTTTTTTGGCCCCTGCACCCACTGACCAAAATGCAGTGACTTTAATGTCACAAATTTTGTGTGGAGCATATCTCAGCAACCACTTACAGTAGGAACTTCATACTTGATATGTAGAAATGTCAAAGATGTATTACTGGTAAATGAGATTATGGTAGGTTTAGCAGAGTACCCTGTGTGATAACATGATAAGAACTAGTGTTTTTTCTTTGGTACTAATATCAGCCATAGACCGCATAATGATACCATAGAAATACTGCATTGGGAAGGGACAAGCAGAGGATGTGTCAAAATGAGCGAAATAATTAACACTACCCATCACTCTACTGTAAAAATATTGAATGACTTTGTTGAAATCAATTTTTATAAGATTTTTGCACAGTTATAATAAGCAAGATATCAATGAATATTACAATTTGGATCATGTATGGAAAACCAGAACCTGTTTGCTAGTTACACTTTATCTCGGTTCATGTGTTTTCATTGAAGTCAGTAGAGCTATCGACCCAGGGGAGTATGGTTTATGATTTATGAAAAAAATGCAATACTGTATCACACAACTGGAACATCCAGTGTCTCACTTTTGTAATTTAATTGAAGCCTTCCATAAGGCAGATATAGAAACAATAAAACAGGTAAAACCTTTGCATGTAGGAAAACATTGAAGCCATCACAGCACTCCATGAATAATGAGATCACGCAATATCTGACACTGATGGCATTAGATATAATTGGATGTTATTGCACTTGAAAATATGACTGACCATAAAATAGCTCAGTGTCACCAATATCAAATTCATCTAAATTCTGCTCACAAGCAAAGTTGATGCCTTGAAAGTCATGACCTATAACTACGGTAAAGCTACCAGAAAGCCACCAAAACATTGAAGTTTAAATTCCCATTATAAATAATTGTAAAGCACAAGCTGACTATGTACTTTCTCTGTTTCGACCGCGTCCACTGCCGGACTTTGTTTTCTTCATCATTCCTTTACGCTTGGACATAAGGACTAGATACTATAACATGATAATATGTAGGCCTGGGGAATTTTTTAGGCTGAACTTTTTGTGACCTTGGGTCAAGGTCAAGGTCATGGCCAGCTCAGGAGCAACTTCGCTTGTGAATGCTCTATTTTCTGTCAAATTACAGCAATATTAAAATAACTTGGGATATGTGATCAACCTATGAGGGGCTTGGATAAGTTCGATATTGGGTGACCTTGGGTTATTTTCAAGGTCACAGGCGCTGATTTTCAAAATCAGCTATTTGTGAAATTTTGCAAAACACTACAAATAGTATGTATTCTCACTACATTTATCTTACACAATATCTATATCCATAATATGTCACTAGGTCAAAATTACCTACTTAAATGCCCAATAGGTCACAGCTTCCAAAATATTGTGAATCTAATCCTTTAGAAATCAGAGAGGATTAAATCATGATATTATGTAAATGTATGTAAATATAGGTATCCTGTACAATATGTTCATGATTTGGAGAATAATTTATGTAACTAAATTGCTTTGACCGACTCATAGCACAAAAGAGATTGACATCTGTGAGTTGGATAGTGCATTAACTTGTATGCATCATATACTGTGCTGACTTCAGTTTTGTGCCACTCACAAACTTTCTGGTCTTTAATATGCATTTTAGATGGTGTGACCTATTTTTCCCGTAAGTAGAAGAGTTTTGATAATATCAACAGAATAATAATCAAAATTTCTTCTTAAACTTAATCTTTGGGAAAAAAAGTCTGTCCATGATACCCATACCATTTATCAAAATGAGTCGTCCAATCAACTAGTTAGCAAGGGTAATCACCCAACCAATAATGTCTGCTCAATCAATCATAGTCACTCAATATTTTCAAATATTTTTTATAATTTTTTCATCAAGGCGTGACTGAATTATAAAGTTTGCCATTTGTCAAGTTGCTTAACCCAATCTATTTCTGCACTATGCATCATAATCAATTAATAATGAAATGACATTTTTGTATTTGTTAAGAGGACTTATTGTCCTCTTTGGGACAAAGTTCATCACTAATGTTAATACTGGTTATCAAAATGCATCATTGAACTGATATTGTCTACACGATCCATCATATTTACTGAATAATGCAAGGCAAATGTGTATTATTTCCAAGGTGACTGAGGTGTGACTGGTCACTCAACACTAAGTTCATCTTTGATACCAGTACTCTTAATCAATAAGTATCATATAACCAAAAGTGACAGCTCCATCAATCATGGTCAACATGTTCTTGTAAATATTTTCATTAAATTGTTCACTGATATGTGACTGAAATTTCAAGTACCGGGTATATATTATATATTTATATATACATGTAATTCAACAAGTCCCAAATGAACCCTTGGTGGTCAACATTTTCACAAAGTTTCAATTAAACAGACTTACAAAGATTTATATTTTTATTATTATTTTCAATGGCAACTACCGTTACTTGCTCATTAAATGTACATGTTAATCAGATATCAAAATATATATGTTAATCAGATGTCATGGGAATGAGCTGGAATTTCTATGTCGTATGGATGTGTTTTTTTTTTTTACAGTTGGGATATCTTTATTGTTCCATGATGTAAATAATTAAAAGACTGAGTTTCTAGCCCCCTCCTCGTGTATGGACCCTTACAGCATTAAAAAGGTTCAGTCAACATAATTAAGTAATACTACAAACATCTGTAGACTAAGCAGATTATAATATTTGCACCTTCTAAACAGAAGGTGCAAACAATGATGAATTTGGAATGTTAATATGGTCCAAACAAAATATGCTGAAGAGTTGAAATACTCATAAAATCAGACTTTCAAGCACTTCTTGTCATTATTATACGTGTAAATATGTATGTACATGTAAATAAATATGTATGTACATGTAAATATGTATGTACATGTAAATATGTATGTGTGTATATTACCCCAAACATAAATTTAGGAGCCATTTTTTTTTAAGTGGATGTGTATTCTGCTAAAATGTAAATCATCCATTAGACAATTTGTTGACCAGTGATCTCTTGCAAACACCTACTTTGTTAAGGTTTTCTAACCATGGGGCACCTTCAGATCAGGACACTATAGTGATATGACTTGCAGAAGCCTGTTTGTCCACAAGTGTTTGTCTATTGGTGCAGGTCAAACACCCCCAAAGAACATGACAGTGGTCCTACAAGTACTAAGCACTTTCATTTAAATAACCTTAAATCTCTGTGATTTCATGAAAACTATAATAAAGTTGCAAATAAGAACATCTGCATGTTGCCAATTGCACTTGGGGAGACACCTTGAGCATTAAATTTTTCAACAAGCAGCAATGGGGCCCCCATAGGGTTTTAGGATTATTGGATTTTTGGCCTAAAAAAGAGGGATTATTGGATTTTTGGGGTGAAATATCTGGGATTTTTTGATTTTGAGGAAAGTGTTTAGGATTAATGGATTAATGTTTTAGATGATACTAACTATGAATATGTTCCAAAGGATGATATAATTGTTCTGAATGAGGAGGTTTTGATCAATCTTTTGGACCTGATAAAGGATCAGGGTGATACGGAGACACCCAATGAGCAGCAAGAGTTAATTAGTGAGGAATTATCTCAGTTGTCATTTACTAGTGACACAAGGGCCACTAGGCCTAAAAGAGTTTCAAAAAAAAGGAAAGACACAGATTACTTTTTTTACTAAGTTTGAATATGTTCAAAAGGATTGGGTGTCTCCGTATCACTATAACAGTGAGATTACTGTTAATTTCAAACTCTGTGGGCTCAAGTGGACTCTGCAAGTACATTTTGTAATGTGGCATGACCTGTGTGAAACACTAAATATCATGTTATATCATGCATGTTATGTAATTCATTGCCAAATAAATTTGTACTAAATGTAAACATATTTTAGGATTTTTTGTTTTATACTTTTGGATTTTTAGATTTGAGGGGAAAAATATTTAAGGATTTTTGGCTACAAAAGATAAGGATTTTTGGATTTTTAGGTAAAAAAAGGGGGATTATTGGGTTTTTCATACCCCCCCTATGGGGGCCACAGCAATGGCGAACACTATACACATTTCCACCATGTTTCCAAGTTGGATGTTGTAGAATACCTGATCTTGAAAGAAGTTCAAAGCTTTTTTGTGCAAAATGTTCCCACTGAAGATTGTTTGTTTGCCACTGATAACATTTCCACCAATTAAGTTGCATCATCCAGCCAAAAATAATTGCTCCATCCGATAATCAATCAATATCAAATAAAAATGTCATAAAGTAACTACCGGTAGTTTAAAAAAATACCCGACCCAAATTACGATTAGTGTCTGGTTTGGGCCATTGAGAGCATGGCAAGTGATTTGTACATGTTAGAATCCCTGTGTTACATTACTTTTCATTGGATTTAAATTCTGACCAATCTTAGGAGTGATTTGTATGAGTGTGCTGTGTTGTCTGAGTGGAGACAAATCAACCAATTAGTTCAGGGTATATAAAGGACCTGATGTGAAAATGATCAACCAATCCAAAAATATTCCAAGATTGAGGCAGAAGAGGTCTGTGAGGTGGCCTGTAACCAGTCTCTATTCCTACATGGAGGACTGAGATGGATCCCAGCCAATGCTAAATCAAGCAAGATATTTTGTTAACATGCCCCCATGAAGAACCTTATGCAACACATTTCCACAAAGTGCTTCATCTTGGTAGTTGTGCAATAGCCAATGTAAAAAATGTTCACTGAAATGTGACTTTCCTGAGCCGTGACTTTTATCTGGGTTACCCATACTGTGAAGATTTATTATCCCATGAAAAATACAGCTCTATAAAAGAATATAGATCATATCCCTGCAGAGACCAGCATATGTTTAAGGCCAGTGACCTATGTTTTGGACATGGCAGTTGTTATAAGAGGTGATGTTGTATCATCTGCTTCACCACAGAGATCAGACTTCTCAAAGCCTATTTCTCTGTGTTCCTACTTTTGTTTCGTGGCTGTTTAAAGTTAATAGTTTTGACCTCTCTTTTAACTTCCAAGATAGAATTCCTTTTCAAATATCAATATAAATATAAATATATACCCATGCCTTTGACCAATACCTCCGACCAGTCAAAATTAATGTTACATACAGAATTTGGACCCAACTTTTATCTTGAATCTCATTGGCTAATGTTAAAACATATTAAAAGTCTGAACAAAATGGTAAACATTCTGCGCCTTATGGGAAATAGATAGAATTGGTCCCCTGCTTATAACAAAAAACTCTGACCAGCAGTTTGAGATCAAAGTTGAAAGACAGAAAATCTCCCCCCCCCCCCAATCACTGAAGAAGTTATGCCTTGTACAAATGTAATATTTTATTGCAAGACAAAATTTGGGCAATCAATAATTTCTTTCTTGTAAAACATGTAAAAAATGTACACCACCAAAATTAGCTTGAAATGTTATGTGTGAAATGGACAGCCATTTTAGTGAAAACTGCCTTGAGTAAACCAATTTTAACAATCATTTTACTAGTCACTGTGGCAATAGAGTATTCAGGGGTCAGTGGGAGCTTGGAGTATAATGACTGGAGTTGTGACGTTGTAGCGTGTGCATGACATCATAGCAACCCATTGTTACAAACAATGAGATACACTGTTACAATGGGATAGTTTCTCTTTGAAGCAATGTGCGTTACCGCCAAATTTTTTTAAGCTATTTTTGAGCTTTTGAATTTGAAAGAGAGAATCATTATTTCATAATGAATAGGTTTTGGGGAATCTAATAGTGAAATTTTTGATATTTTTAACTGAATAAGCTATTCCCGACAAACCCTTAAAGTTCATATGTCTATAGACATTTTTCAAGAACAAGAACTATATTTCAAAGCCTATAGAAAAAATATCTATATAGGAGATTTTCACGATTTGAATAGCATGATTATAAAAAAAATGCCATAATTGTTCATCAATAATTTTTAAATCAATATACAATTTTTGTAAAAAAGAATTTTTTCAAAAACCCCAGCTTTTTGTGAGAATATCAGATTTTTGGGGGTAAAAGTGTTGCATCAATGTGAAATCACCTTGCTGGGTAAAATGGAATGGATGCATATATTGGCAGATTTGAAAATTATATCAGAAGAAAGATGTTTTCCCAATTAAAAAAAATGATACATTGTACAGGCCTACCAATGGATGCGTTGATGGTATAAATTAAATTTTAATGTGGTGCTAGTTGATAGAATTGTGTGACATTTCAGGTAAATTGCATTTGTATTGAACTCTTTGCGGGTTGGGCGTGGTGTGGAAATCCATGACATGGACGTTTCTAACACATTGTCGAATTGTTTACACTTGGAATAGAGAAATAAAATTTATATCTCCATAATCAGTGGAGAAAGTAGAACATTTCAATCCCGATATGTTTTGGTCTAAATACTGTATTTGATGAGCCAAAATTGTCATAAAGTCGAATAACGTCTAAGTTTTTGGCTGATATGGCGGCAACGCACATTGCACTTTGATCTCATGGCGTCACAACTCCATTCATTATACTCCAAGGTGGGAGTAACGAGGGTTGGCATTGTTAGGAGTCAGTGATTATTAAAAGGGATAAAACAGCATTCTCCCCACAAATAAGAGTAATCTACTTTTACATGTCTTTATTACAGGATATCTTTACAGGTTTAAAAATGTATTACAATATTGTATAGCGGACTGCACATGGATCTAATATACTGATAGCGGTAGACTAAGGCTTAAATCTATATACTGTCTCTTTGAAATCAACATGAGTGATAATCATAACTGTATAAACCCCACATTTGTTCAAACCACATAATAACTGGCTACTCATAATGGTTGGCAATGCAGTAGATTTGGCCTGTATAAACCCTTATATTAAACCACACACTGCGTGGTTGGTGTATATACAAGTACATAGAACACAGGGTTTGTAAACATTATACAGACACTAGCTGTATGCTATCACTTTTGGGGTCAAATAAATACAAAGCTGGGTATACAACATCAAAAACATTTTTTGATATACATGTGTTATGTACAGTTATTTTTTGGCTACCACCTGACTCATAACACAGTGCAATAAATTAAATTTGAAATATGTGCATTCAGAGAAATTAATTAACTGACAATGACATGCACTTTTATTTAATTTTGAAACGTTTCAAATTGTCAAGTGGTACCCATTTTTTTCAATCCAGATGGCAGCACAACTCTTGTGAGTTTCACAGTGCACACCAGTTGCCCCAGCCCAAGGCGACTGTTGCTTACAACACAGATTGCACACCTACATAACATTCAAAGTTAACATTATCAACAATTCAACAACTTAAGAATGTTTTCACTTCAGATGAACATACACTCTAGATCAGCTCAAAAGCCTTTTCATTTGAACATAAAAATATTCATGCCAGTACAATTTTCAAATACACTGTTTAATGACACTCCTTTTGGTCATGTACTTTTCACACATTTCATTCCGTTTTATTTTATTTTATTTTAATCAAATCAAAATTAAAACTTTATCTGTCATGTTCTGATTTTATATGTTATTTTCCTTCTTGATTTTAAAAGCATGATTTCTAAATACAATAGTAGCCAGAGCTGTAACAACATAATCAGCTAAGATATATTCTATTTGGCTTAGACTCTTCAGTATGTTGGACCCAGAAATGTATGATTAACTTATTCCATTCTTAAAGGTCGGAAGAACAGAGATGCATAATTCACTGGTATGCAACATGAATTGTGAGATTATGGCTCAGCATGCAAAACTCTATGATACCGGTGTGGAAATTTCCAGAGGAAAATAAGGAAACCAGTATTGCTACACAGTGACATAAGAAGCCCTGGTCAGGTGACAGAGACTATAAATGGCAGTCTTTGGACAGATGATACCTTCTCCTATCCAAGATTCTCCATCAAATTCCTGTCTCTGTCTCCAACTGAGCTCAACTTGTCCATCACAGTATCTAGCATGGAGCAATTAATCACAAATCAAACTCTCCAGCTGAGGAAATAGCATCTGTGTGCATTGCTAACTGAGTGCTATAATTGTATATAGCATTGTTGGTCTTCCCTTTGCTCTCCAGTATGTCGCCAACATGCTCTCACCAGGGGGCCATAAACTTTTGGCCTTTAGTCGGACACAATTTTCTTTGGCAGGGAATTTCTGTGGTCAGACTTCGTTTGCCTGGTGATACCAGCTAGTGTTATCAGCTGTTGTTACCAGCTTAAGTTGGCGCTGATTGTGCAGTCCGGAGACTTGCCACAGTTCAGTCTTTACACCAGTTTTAACTGTCCATTATTATCATTGCTTTGGCTTCTGTATGCCATTAGCTTGTTGACCTGGATCCTTCTTTGCCATATACTTCTTCATTTTGCGTATTTTTTCTACATATGCTTCAACTAGAGAGCGGATTTTCACTGGGTTGATGTCTCCACTCTTACTATGACAGATCTGCAAGTTCAAAAACATATATTAATGATTTCCTTCTCAGTATTAATTTTGATTTTTTTTCTCGTAATTGTATTAGTCAGAAAGTCTACAGTACAGTTGCTGGTTACCATCTTTTTAAATATATTTCAGTACATTGTTTTCAGTGGTGCAAGATGGCGACCCGCAATCAGCCTATACATACCTTAGGCACTGCTTTTCTCATGATTTCTTTGTACTCATCTTTGTCAATACGCCCCTTGCTGTAATGAGGTTTGATGGCCAGCTTCACCTCCTCAACCACCCGCTCCTGACGATTCAGCTTCTTCATAAACTGAAGTTGCATAACATAAATTAAGTTCAATATGACGTAAATAAGGTTAAGAATACAAGAGGCTGTATCTGATTTATCTGCCATAACTTCAATTGGATATGACACTTAACAATTGAAATCATAATGTTACATCCAACTGCATATAGTGGAAAAAACAACTGACATTAAGCATGTTTATTATTCAAGCTTGTGATTGGCTTTCAGCTATTTGATATCAAACAACCTATTAAAATGCAATTTAAACTTGAGATTCATGGAAGATACTAATTGAGCATGACAGAAAAAAAATATCTCTTACCAGAGATCATTTCTAACCTTTTTGCCTACCTTGTTAGCCTTCTGGTGCTTGTCAAGCTCTACTGCAGATGTGGGTACCTCATCCTCCTTGTTAAGCTCAGACAGGATTGACTTGCTACTCTCACCCTTCTTGTCTTTATCCTTGCGGTCATGATCCTTGTCCTGCTTTTCTGGTGGTGGTGAAAATGACATGACCAAATCATCATCAGAGAGTGGCGAAGCAACATCCATATCCACCACTTCCATAGTTTCTGCATTATCTGCGGATGGCTTATTCTGATGTCGTGCGTCCATATTGTGGGATGGTGCCATTGGCACTTTGAATACATTACCATGGTGTAAAGGAGGTCGCATTGGTCGCCCACCTGGCATCATCTGTGCTAGTTTGGCTTGAGCATTGAGCAACTGTGAAATCTGCTCCATCTCCTGTAGAGCCTTGGCTGGGAGTGGAGGAGGGGCCGAAGCCATCTCTCTGCGCTCAGACATTCCTGGAGGCATTCCTGGCGGAGGTGGGGGCCCACGGTGCATGCCCGGCCTCATTCCCGGCAAGGGAGGGTTCTCCAGCATGATCCTCTCCCCTGGACGATGTTGCATTCCATTCTGCGATCCTGGCCCGTGAAGCCTATTTTGGATCAATACGTTGGGAGGCCATCTAATGCGTGCGGGTCCTAAGTGGTGCAGACCCCTGGTAAATGGAGGAGGAGGGGCATTCACCAACATGGGGTGGTTGAGTATGAGAGGCTGCTGTCCTCCGTGTGGCATGCCTGGCTGCAGCATGCCCATCCTCATTGGATGCAGCATCATATTAGTCGGGCCTGCCACTCGAGGTCCAGGCTGATGATGCATGTCTAATGGCTTCCCGAGGGAGGACATTTTGACAAGATCGTCTCTTGATGTTGGAGGCATAGCTGCCATGAGGGAGGTTGGGACATTCATTAAAGGTTGTTCAGCGTGGGTTGGAGAGTTCATTTCAGGAGACATTTCAGGTGTCAAGTCTTCAGTAGGCTCTGAAGGATCATAGCTGTCATCAACTTTTGATGAAGTTACAACTTTTTGTACCTCACTTTTAAAAGGCGGCCGCGACTTTTCAAACGAAGATCTAGATTTCTCTATATCTTTTTTGAATGGGGATTTCCTGGGTGGAGATCTGTGTGGAGGAGTCCTCGGAGGAGGTGAACTTGGTTCTTTGGCTTCCTTGGTTGGTGGCTTGGGGCTAAATTGCAACACTTCAGCAGGTTCTGTTATATCTGGACTCATAGAGTTCTCATCTACATATGGTGGAGCTCTATGAGGTCTGAGTTTATTAATAATAGGCTCAACACGACTTTCTAGTCTCCTCTGGATTTCCTCCCTTGGTGGGGGAGGCACAATTGGACGAGGAGATTCTATCTCAATATCCTCAAATCTACTTTTTTTGGGTACTTCTTGAACTTGTTCCATATTCTGTCCCTGATAAAAGTTTCGTTTTAGTTTGAACCTTCGCCCTGAGGAATTATCACCTTCAGAAGCCTCTTTAAGAGACTGACTAAAGAGTTTGACTGAGGCTTTATAGTCATCTACACCTCTATCACCAGATCTGTCCCGGTGGCTGTCACCACGGTCCTCTCTGTCTCCATGTCTGTGATGACTGCGTGGACTGCGTGACCTTGACCTACGTTTATGTTTGCGCTCACGCTCATTACTCCCTCCTCGATTTTTGTCTCTCTTGCGATCTCTGGACCTGTCTCTTGACCTTCTCCTGTGATCTCGTGAATGAGACCTGGACCTGTCAGATCTTTCTGATCTGTCTCTCCTCCTATCTTTTGACCTTGACCTGCTGTGCCTTCGACGCTTTCGTTTACCACTACTGGAGCCTAACTCTTCTACTCCTGAGTCTCTCGCTCGTTCCCTCTCCCTGTCTCTATCTTTACTTTTTTTCTCTCTATCATAAGATCTTTCCTTGTCCCTATCTCTGTCTCTGTCTCTATGCTTGTGTTTATGTCTATGTCTTTCTATATCATCAGCATCATTGCCTCTGTAGTCATCCTCTTCTCCTCTATCTTTTTCCCGCCTTTCCTTTCCCTCACGTTCTCTGTAACGTTCTCTTTTTTCCCAATGTGGATACGATGAGACTTGGGGTTCTGCTCTGCTCCCAAGCCTGTCTAGAACACTACGGTGAGGGGCTGGTCCCTCTCCTTCTCCCTCTGTATCTACTTCCTTTTTACGAATCTTTGGGATACGTGGCAGTTCTGATATGGGTGTCTTTGTGTCCTCCTCTTCCTCTTCAATCATATCTCCTTCGGATCCATCACCCTCTAATTCCTCTTCCTGATTTTCATCATCTCCTTCATTCTGAGCTTCATGACTTTCATCCCCTTCCTGATCATCTCTTTCTTCATATTTTATATCGTCTTCCTGCTCTTGATTTTCAAAGCTTTCTTTTTTAGGATCTACCTCATCTATACAATCCTCCATTGCTGCTTCAAGTGGGTCATCCTGTTCCATACTCTTTTTATTTTGGTCACCTCCTTCATTACTGTTTTGAGATTCTATATCCATATCATCACTATCAGCTTCAAGTGGATCATAAAGTTCCTCGCCCCGGGACTTTTTGGATGGGGAGGTTTCCTGACCTTTGAGTTGTGCTTGCTGCTGATCTGTACTTTCATTTATCTCATCATTTGATTGAATATTCACCTCTTTCTTATCATCTTCATTCTCCTCTTTTCCACTATCATCTGCTTGAGGCTTTTCTGGGTCTTGCATTTCATTATCAGATTGATCTTTATCATTAGATGCTTCACTTTCCTCTTTCTCTCTTTTTACTACTGACTCATTATCATTATCACTGTCTGAGTCTTGTTTCTCATTATCTGAGTCTTGTTTCTCATTATCTGAGTCTTGTTTCTCATTATCTGAGACTTGTTTCTCATTATCTGAGTCTTGCTTCTCATTATCTGAGTCTTGTTTCTCATTATCTGAGTCTTGCTTCTCATTGTCTGAGTCTTGTTTCTCATTATCTTGGCCATTTTTCTCACCATTCGATTCCTCTTTATCATAAGACGGAGAATCATTGTGCTGGGGGGTGAGATCCATAACACCTTCATCATCACCTGCGTTATCACTACTACCGACACTTCCTCCTTCTGCATCTCCGCCGTCATTGCTGTTCCCAGCATCCTGTCCTTGCTGATCAGAAGTGGTGCTACTTGGTGACTGTGGTGAGGAGCCCTGTTGGGAACCACCATTGTCTTGTGGCGAATCTGACGGGGTGTGTGGATCATTGCATCTTTTGCCAAAATTTGTTTTATTATTGTTCACTGTTAATGAACCCTTTTCCCATTTCTTTTGCTCCAAAGAACCTGAAAGGGAAATAAATTGTTGATATTCAACCAAAACAATAAGGAAATGAAACATTTTGGAGGGAAACCTGTGTGTTCAATACCTTTGTGTTGATAAATGGATTTATCACTTTCATTTCATTACATTAATTTTGTTATATTCATTTCATTATATTCATTGTAGTTTTCCATCTCCATAAATCTACATATGTGATCTGTGTTGACTTTTTATGATAATAAATTTCTGTTGATAATGACATAAACATACCATCCCTACGAATGATGACATTTTCACTTTTGGTAAACAGGAGGCTCGTGCCCATCATAATACTACCCAACAAGTCAAAACCACCAGCCTCATCTGCCAGCTTGGGCGATGGTGGTCTTGGCTGGGAAGAAACAGGATTTCTGGAAACACAATTCAATTATAATATCAATGGGGTTATTCTTATATCAAGGAGATTCTATATTTGTTAAAAGTACCTTTTCATTTCCCTATATTACGTGATCAAAATTTTGTTCCTGCCTTGCTAATCATTACACAAAGCTAAAATTTTTTAATTTCAGGAAAAAAAAATGTTTAGTTTACATGGTTTTCAAGATTCTAACTTTATAGTCGAGTGGATAATATTTAACACTAAATGACCTCTTATATTAGAAATACAGTATGGTGTCTCTGTACTCAATTACATTTCATTGTAGGTTAGAACCAATGTATAACAAATTAGCATCTGTGCAAAAAAATACAAACCTTGGCCTGGTATAGGGTATAGTACAGCAGGATTTGAGAGCTGCCCGTGAGTAGATATTATTCCTAGCACGAGGCTGAATGACACCCAATCCTCCACTCCCGACATCCTCATCACTGTAGCTGAAATATTTGCCATTTTTGAAAAGTTAGAAATGCATATTTTGTTCGAAAATATTTGCATTCTTTATTCAATAAACAAATGAAAATATAATGGGAGACAATGCTTTTTTGTACTTTGTACTTGATCTATAATTAGGCATGACTTATAAATAGCAATATAATAATCTACATTTAGACCTGACTCATAATGTGGACTGACATGTCATCTAATAGCAAACAATGTATTTCATAATAATAATAATCTATATTTAGACCTGACTCATAATGTGGACTGACATGTCATCTAATAGCAAACAATGTATTTCATAATAATAATAATCTATATTTAGACCTGACTCATAATGTGGACTGACATGTCATCTAATAGCAAACAATGTATTTCATAATAATAATAATAATAATAATCTATATTTAGACCTGACTTATAATGTGGACTGACATGTCATCTAATAGCAAACAATGTATTTCATAATAATAATCTATATTTAGACCTGACTCATAATGTGGACTGATATGTCATCTAATAGCAAACAATGTATTTCATAATAATAATAATCTATATTTAGACCTGACTCATAATGTGGACTGATATGTCATCTAAATAATAGCAAACAATGCCATTTATTGCATATTAATCTATATCTAAACTTGACTCATCATGTGGAATGGTGTCATCGCAATTTAGGCAAACAATGCCATTTCTTGTATATTTGATTAAATTGATTTCATTCATAATATAGATTAATATCTTATCAAAAGAAATAATCATGCAGAGCATGATTAACCTCTACTTAAGATTTCTTGCTGCACTTTTTTTCTAAATTCTACCACATATGAACAAACAGTTACTAATCATAACTCTACTAACTAAGGATCAAGATCATCTCTGTGGCCCAAGATGGAAAGTGAAGACAGTCCTAGGTCAGTTCGTTGTGAGTCTAAGGAACGTTCCACATGTTCTTTCATCATTGGGATAGAGCGACCTGCTGGAGGTTTGGACAATCCCAGTCGACCAGCAAGACGTTTTTTGACAGTTGATGGTGTTGTGCTCTTTGTTCTCACAAGACGTTTACCCTGTGAAAAAAAATTAAAATATAAAAAAGTTATGTCTCCACTTCTTTCAACCAATAAAGAACATGATTAATGATATTTTATAACTCATTCTGAAATAAAAACTTACAGGCAATCAAATTATGCAATAAATTACAACACAATTATTCATCTAATTCATATTAAAATGTTAATTTTACAAAGTAAAATTATATTATTATTTACTTTTTTTTAGAAGTGGGTATAAACATTTACATCATTTTCATCTGTGTAAATAAAATTTGTGACTAATCCAATTAGGTATTGATCAAATACCCTCATGAATTCAAATGGTCAATCAATCATTCAAAATTTAATAATTTGCTTTGTCAAGGGCGTGTCGTCAAATGTATAAGATTGAACTATTACATTACATATTCGCATATTTTTAATTTAATCATAATATCAATGACAAGTAATATTAAACTATCAAGATTTTACCCTCTTGAAAATGCTAGAAGATGAAGGGATATGTGCTTAATACTCCACCTTTCTTTTTTTAGTTCTCCTTTTCCTTCGCCTCTTTGTTGTCTTTTTAGAAGTAGCAGTTTTAGAAGATGCTGCCTTCTCTTTTTTAGGTGCTTTTCTTTTTCTTTTTCTGGTAGTTTTCCTCTTTTTAGTTGTCTTGCGACGAACTGTTTTACGTTTCTTTGGTGTGGTTGTTCGCCGGCGGGTTCCTGTAGTAGATCGCCCTCTAGGTCTGCTCGTTGATGCAACAGCAACCTCTTCTTCAGGTTGTAGGTACTAAAGAGGTTGGAAATATATATTTTCATGTAATCTAGCAAAATGTCCAAGTTAAAAAGTATAGATTTAGAAAGGCAGCACAGATAGACAATCACATCATGAATATAAACCTGTAGCATAAAGTGGATGTAAATCTACTCATTTGAGGAATATATCTATTGGTGAATTCAAGCAAAGCAATCCCACTTTTTACAATCTTTGGAGCTTTTTCATTCATTTTGTAGCAGTACTCATATTAGGTTAGTTCTGTATTGAAATTGGTATCTTTTTATGGATGTATTTTATGATAAAATTATTGAATGTCTATATTATCAATAAGCATATGATATTTTATTTGAAGTTTTTTTCTGATTAAATGAATTAATCTGCAATAATGACCTCCTCTTCTGACTCTGAATCACTGACAATAACTCTCCTGCCACCACGAGCCCTGGCTTCTGCAATTACTGCCCGTACACGTTCACTCACTAATGTCCGAGCAATACGACGCCGACGGGGTGTTGTTATATTGAACTGTTGTGTAGCTGAAAGAAAGAAATTTTTGTTTTACACTTCACTACTTAACTTTTAAAGCAATGTTTTTAACAAATGCTTTACAATTAGCAGTGTCAAAATTGTCAAATCTGAGTGAAAAATGACCTCACAAAATATATTAAAATATGTATTACAATAAATTATGGGGCAATGCTAAATCGTCAAGAGCCAACAAGTATCTTTTAGAGACATTCCTTTGTTTAGAATTTATACACTCAAGAAACACCGAAAAAATAAATTACCATGCTCATGTGCCTGTGTGCATGTGGGGCAGAACCATTCCCCGACGGGAACACTGCGCAATGCGGGTGTAAGGCATTCACAATGATAACCTAGGTCACAACTGTCACACAACAGCAGGCGGTCTTCACGATTGGCTTGCCCACAAACCTCACAGAAAGTCTGATCCTCAACAGCCTCTTCCTCTAACTGCAGTGATTTATTCTCAACTGGTATCTGTAATATTCAGGAGTTTCTGACATATTTGATCACTCTCAATAAGCAATGCATATCTTAACATTCTGTCACGAAGAACACAAAGAAGATATTTATTTATATTAAAATATAATATATATCTGAGCTACTAAAATTTACAAAAAACTACCACTAGAAGAAAAATTAATAATTCTTATCCAATTTAGATAAATGTGGCCATGAAATTTGTCAAAAGATTTAGACTTCCAAAAATATAATCAAGTACAGTATAGTTTATCCATCCAAATAACCTCATTTATAGAAAAAAATATATTCTAAAGTTTATTTTGCTTTAAATTAGATCTAACTTACCCTCTTGAAAATAACTCCATCTTGTGAATGTTTTGCCAGGATAAGCCGGTACACTTGCCTATCAACTGGACATGTATTTACATTCTGCAAAGGGATAATAAATGGTGAAAATAAAAAAACAACATGTCAAATCCATAATATATGCACAAGAATGCACAAATGAATTTTGTAATGGAAAAATTTCTCTTACTAATCACAATTTCTTTTTTGCACTTTATCATATAATGTCAAACTTTAAAACTGAAGCTAATTTCTTACTTTTGACCATTCCTGTATACATTCAAGACAGAATGTGTGATCACAGCTCTCCGGTGTTCCAACATCTTGATCACGCAATTTGCAAAGACAGATAGGACATCTATCTATACTGTCATCACCACCACTATCACTGCTATCTTCTATGCTTTGCTGAGTGCTACTTGGTCCAGCCTCGTTTTCTGTTTCTTCATCTTCAGCCCTTTCATCTTCACCATTGTCCGTTTCCCAATCATCTGAAGATCAAATTTATTGTTTTATTTTTTTAGACCCAAAATCAAATGCAACTCTACACTGATAATACCAAGTGACATCTAGAGCTTAAGAGAAGAAAAATAACACAAATGTGAAAATAATGCGACATTTGCTTTGTGCTTACCATCCTCACTTTCATCACTTTCCTCTGCATTATCATCTCCTTCTTCAAGTTCTTCATCACCAGAGTCTTCCTCTTCACTCCCTTCCTCACAGGAATCTTCAGTTTCAGATTCAGAACTATCGTCATCCTCCTGTGAATAATTTTCTTTCCCATTTTCTTCTTCGTCACTTTCAACTTTTTCAACATCCATGTTGTCTTGGGTATTTTCCATTTCCTTAAATCACCTTCTACACCTGTAATTTTACATTTTGTTCATAAATCTGCATAATCACCACATTACTATGTTAGGAAACATTAAATAATTCTTAATAATTAAACGCAGGTCTGACAATGGAGACATTCTTGTCATGAACTTATTTGTATAGCATACTGAGGATTATGTAAATATATTTAATACATCTCTCCATCTTTATGAAGAGTTAAAATTTTCAGCTGCAAAGGATATTTTTCTAGGTTAATGACAAGAATTATTCACGTGGCCTTTTGTCAAATAAATATTTAAGAAATACAAACTGCTGAAAATGAATGCATACCTATTGGATTATTTAAATAAATATTGTTGTTGAGGAAAAAAACATTAGTTGATATTGATATTTAAAATTATTGAATTTGTCAATAAATAAGCAGCAACATCTGACACCCATATGAATCTTTACAGCAGCTACAAAGGGCTCATCCACTGCAATTGGTGGTAATTGGTAAAACTGATCGGACAATAGTACTAATTTTAAACAACTTCTGCTAAGTTACAGAGCTTTACTCAATAGTTATCTCTGAATCAGACATATCTATATTGTCTTAAATCTAATTGGTAATTCTAACAACATATCTTTGTAATATATAAACTTGACACTGACAGCACTGTGAAGCGAAATTCAGTGCAACAATACTTTGGAGGAAAATTGAACCTCTATTTTTTTTCAAAGCTTCACTTCCGTGGTGTTTGCTAGTCAATGGGAAATTAATTTAGGTGTCTTTAACGTCAGACATTCAGTTCGCAGTCAACAAGATCATTATCTTAATAACTCGTGTGAACAAAATGAAGTTCTGCGCCGTTAATTCGTTTGTTAGACAAGACATGACCTGCCGCCAAACAAGCAAAGCTATCTTACCATGCCTCCACGCTAAGTATTACCGGCTCTCATTGTGTATAAAGATCTCTCCCTCCGACTTTCATTCTCAGGTAAAATGATCATCCGAGTGTGGTCGTATTTCTGGTGACCCGGTGTTCTCAGAAACACTGCAGGTAATGAACTAAATGTTAAAAAGTACAGTGCTTACCTGACTGAAAACAGCAAGTCTAAAATCCGACATTTTGGTTGTAATCCCCGGATGAGGAACCGGAAACAGCGGAAGTGACGAAACACGCGCTTGTTTTGAAGCAAAAGAGAAAGCAGGTTGTCACTTCTTCACTTTTCACTTATTTCATATTCGCCACTGCATATTTACACTGAAATCAATTGATATATTGTAAATAAATCAAGTTGTATTTGCTTTGTTTATGTAAAGTGTTATTTTCCGTTGAGAAGGGCGGGGGTGAAAATTGGTTTTGTCAGATGTCATGCAAATATGAAGACTTGAAGTAGGTCAATCTTTCCCAGATCGTCACATGTTTGATATGCTCTTCCTGTTCTAAATTTTGTTGCCATTTCCTTTGCCATATATCAAGTTCATCACAGGTGACATGAACATTGTTTTGCACACGTTACCACACCACCTATCAAGTGAGATTGTGCATGATTAATAAGACCACAAGCTTGCAATCAGCTGATCAGTGTCACTGATAGTGATAATTTCTGGTTCTGATAAATCAGTGGCATATGAGAGATCCATTTTAGTATCTCCTCTCAACCCATTGTTACCATCACTCAGTAGTGGCCTGTCTTCTTTCAGACTGTTGAGCACCAGGGCTTGTTAGAAATGGAGGCCATTTTCAAGTAAGTTATACTATATTATATTGAAAGAGTTATTAACCAAACAGTTGGTGCAGCTGTCTTGCACCCAGTACTAGGAATCGTGGCCCAGTAGGAATTCCTACATTGTGCAACTGCCCAAAGTAGGAATTCCTACTTTGTGCAAATAAGTAGGAATTTTAAGATATATCAATAACTGAGATCACTGGATGCGGCCAATATAATTACAATGTTTATCAGTTTTCTATTAAATTTTGTATTTAAAAAAAATAACAGACACTTCCTGCTTAATTGGACGTTATTGGAGAATGTGGTCACACATTTGGATTGACTCGTACATTATAATGGAAATATGACATATTTGGAAATAGAAATGTTGATTGTCACTTTAATTTTACAAAAAATGTACAAACATTTTTTTTTAATATCAGTGTCTTAATAATACGTTTACAGGCTCACATCCAGATATCTGCCTTTTTGCCAATCAGAAATGTATGATAAAATCATATTTTATTATGCACACAACTCATATCAGTGCATGCTCATATCATTATAATTATTTTTATAACAGTCCTACGTTCATAAAGTCCATCATTCATATAGCCTAAACCTCCTCAATGACCTCATTCAGCTTCCTGATATTTGGATTCTTGACTCTGATATTCCTACTTATTTGCGCAATGTAGGAATTCCTACTTTGTCCTGCACAATGTAGGAATTATTCCTACATTGTGCAAGATTCCTACTTTGCGCATGACACAATCACTGAAACCTAACTAAGTGTTTTCACTATTGTCAGTATTGAGCAGTCCATACTCCAAGGTCAGCATTCAATATCAATCATTTTTTAAATAACATACCCAACTTTTTTGTGGATCCAGGCCTTGACATAAAGAGAAAAATGTTGGTTGTCCATTTGGGCCACCAGGCAGAGGCATTAGAAGTGGAGGAGGGCTGTATAGTGACTAGTGTCTTAGTGGGGGTTACTTGTCACAATCAGAGTCCAATGATTGAAATAAAATTAAGATAGTTTGGGCCACTAAAAGACCAAACATGTGGTTGCCCAACTGGGCCCCTATAACAAACCACAGTCCCAAACAGAGGATCTGGTGGACTCAGGCCACAGGGCCAGTGCGTATGTTATGGCCAGGGATCTCAGAACATATATTTGTGTTTCTGTTTCACTTTAATTTTTACCAAAGAAAGTATAAATTGACAGTTATTTAAAACGTAATGATGATAAATTCCTTTCCACTTAAAAAGCTATTATCGACAGTTCACATCACGACATTATGGGCAAAAACAGACTGGGCTCCATCTCAATCCATCAGGTAGGACAAGACAGTTATGATTTGGGTTGAGCGAGACTAGACAATGGCAAGGCCATGCTCCCTGCAGTGCAGTGCTGTTACATTCTGCCCAGTTCATTCAACATGTTTTAAGCGCTTAGAGCAGACCTGGTCTGATATAGCGCTATATAAATCGTTATTATTATTATTATATTATTATTATTATTATTATTATAACCAACTAGCACCTTTTCAGCTGGCTTGAGAGCTGACCGATGGTTAGCCAAACAGAGCCAAACAAGTCAGTTCAACAGACAAGGGTTACTTGGCAAGAATAGTTTCTGCCATTAAATAGAATATGACTGGCAAATAATGTCTATGATTTAGAGAAGATTTGACAAGGATACAATAATTGACCAAATTTAATGGATTTCCACAAGTAATTGAACACCCAGTGGACAGTATTTTCAATATGTGCAGTTGGATTGTTTCAGTTTTATTGAAATTTTACATCAAACATGGCAGCCAACAATTCAAGTATTTTAAGACTAAGGAAGAAGAACTATTAATTTAATGCCAGATTGGTTCAAGTGAGCACATTAAAACATTAGTACAGAACTACCATTGTTTTTACAAGTAGCATGATATCTTTTAAACATCAAGTGAGGCTCAAAGTAGATTACTAACCTTTCTAGCACTGTTTGGCATTACTGGTATTTGTGCACTTTCATGACATCAAAAGATAGTACCAAACATACATTACATAATTTCACCCTTCAGTCCTTTTATAATACCACATACACCTGGGGTTGTGCAACAGGGCCTGATATGTGTCAGTGATGCTTTTTGTGACATAGTTTTTATCATGGCTGTATATGATAACCCACATGATGCTCTCCCTTAAATGAATTCCCTTATAAATACATTTTCAACATGGGAATGCAACCTAACTGGAATTACTCAAATATTTAGGACAATCTCCATTGTGAATTGTAATTGGAAATCGTTTTAAATAATATATGGCAGAAGAGAGTTTTAAGGATCCATGATTCATTATCATGGCCGACAGAATAGGATTCACTCTTTGACCTTCTTGTGATAAATTCTGATAATGTTATCTTTTGTTTCAAGTACATATTTGCATTGTGATCTGAATTTGAGCAACAGATTATTCAGATATACCATTATTATAAGAAATCAATATATATATATATATATATATATATAATATTATATACATATATATAATTGTCAAATCATTTTTATATCACTTTTACAGTAATAATCATGCAAGCTAAATCTTTTAAATTCAGAATTGTTTTTTTCAATGATCCAAAATGTTAGATTTTTCTTTCATGATAAAAGAAAAATTAGGCAAACCTTTTGAGTTTCATGAGTAAATACTGCACTGACATTGTGTTCCATCATATTGCGATCAAACTTCAAAACATAAAAATCGAAAAATCGAGTGGAAAAAATAGAGATATAAATCAATTAATTGAAAATCTGACCTTGAAAGAAACAAGGATTTATTACACAAGGTCTCACACAGATGGAAAATAAGAGTTCACTCTTGGAACAACAACAAAAGTCAACTCTTTCCATTTTGGATTTTAACATAATTATTATATATGGCCTATTATGGGACTGAAATTAGCTCACAATGATGACTCAAAATATAGAAGCAGAATACAATTTTACAGTTTGTGTAGTATTCTATCTATCTTGATAACATTTTGACTTTTAGAAATAATAAGTCAGACAATGAGATTACACACCTTGATTCAATCACTGATAAAATTTTGAATTGGAAAGATACTCAAGCATTGTTATATAAGATAAACAATCTAATCCTCTCATATTCTTCAATTTAGAAATTAGATAATGTTGCCAATATGCAAAATCCTTGCATTCAATTTTTACCCTCAGGCACTAATGTAATCCGGGACAATTATGTGAAATCCCCATCATTGTGATAACTCGAGAACAAATGATAGCAGCTTTATGAGACTTGGTGAAGACCCCAGATGAGTTTGATGAATGGTGTATACATGCCCGTCTCCATAGTTGTGTGTACATGCCTGTCTCCATATGTCTGTCGA
The DNA here is from genome assembly GCA_949316495.1 of Amphiduros pacificus. Taxonomy (NCBI): domain Eukaryota; kingdom Metazoa; phylum Annelida; class Polychaeta; order Phyllodocida; family Hesionidae; genus Amphiduros; species Amphiduros pacificus. The sequence continues at coordinate 24,797,456 of OX439003.1, forward strand.
TCTGAAACAAAGCTGTGGTAAAATGTTTTTAGTGCATGGAAATAGATGTCCTGTCCAGTGTACCCTTCCAGACTGTATGGCATTGAAATTGTAGAGATAAATGAAAAATATTCCAAATTCCTACTACTTTATATCAATGCAGTCAATGAGATTTTTCCACTCCCCATGAATCCGGTTGCTTTGTTTAAAAAACATAGATATTTTTTCTTCTAAAGATCCAAATAATTCTGTACTTTTTTAGGAGTGTTCATATGAATAATAAAATAATAACATTTGTTGGTATTTCAATTTAAAAATACTCTTTTTTTTTGTCAAATAATAAATTATATTAATCAGGAAATAGAAGTATGTAAGCGTAATTAATGTTGAGAATATAATTTATTTCTTGAAAGGATTATTAATAAAATATTTAGATATATTTATTACTGTTTGTACAAGAAATTTTCTATGATATTTAGGTACATAGATGATCACCAGGACGTGTATATCAAGCGTCTGGCAGAGGCAGTTGCCATACAAAGTGTGTCTGCTTGGCCAGAGAAGAGAGATGAAATTACACGCATGGTTAAAGAAGTGCAGGGAGTAAGTATTAGCTTTGCATTCTTTGAAGCAAATCTCAGTTTTTGCGATCTGCTCTCCCAAAGTTGTAATCAGTCAAATGAAATAAACTGGAGATGGTCTTAATCACCTGCAGGCTTAATACAAATAGGGGAACTGCAGAAATTCATAAAAATACCTTTTCTAAATTAACAGATTCTTGAAGTTTATATTGTGAAGAAATAGGTCATATTTGATTAGAGCACCAATTAAATGCTGAGCAGATAAGAATTGATAAGGATAACCAAGGAATATCATTATATATTGTGCATATTGATACTTAGATGGTAGAAAAGCTTGGTGGTACAACAAAACTGAATGACCCAGGAAAACAGACTCTGCCCGATGGAACAGTGCTCCCCCTTCCACCCATTCTGACTGGGCAGCTGGGAGATGATCCCAAGAAGAAAACAGTCCTTATTTATGGTCATCTGGATGTCCAACCAGCATTCAAGGTATGTAATATTGCCAATATGACATTATATAGATTCTAAATGCCAAGGTTTTTAAACATGAATTTGCCGTGTGTGATTGAATGATCTTAAAATGTATGATAATATTTCATGAAACAACATCTTGAAAGATCATAAAAAGTTTATTGTCAACCAGCCTGTTATGAGACCTAATGATTATTTGGGATTTATAGTCTGATGGATGGGACACTGAGCCTTTTGAGCTTGTAGAGAAGGATGGAAAGCTGTATGGAAGAGGATCCACAGATGACAAGGTGAGATAAATATGAACAATATTTTAAAGGTGTTTGAATAGAATTTAAGTCATTCCATTACTTATATCACTTTTCTCTCCATGTTCATTTGCTGTGGCCTTCAAAGCCAACCCAATATTTAAGGTATTATAAGTTTTTTTGCCATGTGAAAATCTGAATTTTGTCATTTACTGCTCACAGTGTATGAATTGCTCACAGTTTAAAATTATTTTTCCACAATTATAAATTATGACCTAATGTTACAACCAGTTTCAATTGATGATTTTTTTTTCCATTTGCCACATAAAAATGAACAATTGAACATGATATATGCCTCATATCTAGTGCATACTCATAATATCTTATTTCAAGTATGATAAATTCTTAACACTATAACCCTAAACAGTAATAAAAAAAAGTTCATACAGCAATATCTAACCATGTCTTGGGCAACATTAGCTTGGAAATCACAGAAATCTTGCTGGAAAAATCCTCATACAATAGGAGACTGGGTATCATGGACAATTTATAAAGGGAATATATTCTGAATATACTCTGTTGTCAATGAAAATATCTAGAGTGCACTTGGTTTATGTTTGCACTGTAAGTGTATAATTTAATAGAAACATTTTGTGATTGTAGGGTCCTGTGCTGTGTGTGCTCCATGCCATTGAGGCCTTCAAAGAGACCGGCAGAGAGCTACCAATCAACATCAAGGTACTGAGCATGGCTTAATTGATTCATATGACTATACTGATATAAATGTCTGTTTTCTTTTCTCACAAGCTATGTTGCTGTGTCATGGTATTTTGTTACAGTTATCATGTCTTACATTATAACTAACCAGAATTAACATCCAATGATTGAATGCAGATACTGTTTCCCTCCTATTGCTGGAATAGTAAGGTTGTTATTCCCACTGCTTGAGTTTGAATATTTGTAATTCACTAGGTGTGTCTTGTGTCATGTACGTTGCATGCTGGGATAGATTTGTAGACATGACAACTGATATGATGACTACCATTTTGCAATAGAAAGACTACAGGTGTAATAAACTGATTGAAATTAAACTGCCCTGTTAATCAACATTTTCTGCTATGAGCCAAGCTTGCATGTCTACACAGTTCCCCCATGCACAACTAATTTAAATGCACCAGGTGGCAGCACGGCCCACTCAAGCAAGGAGAATTGCAGAAATATTTCTCAAGTATTTTGCTGATAAGCTAATAAATGTTAGCAGATTATTGCTCATAATATGTCATGTAGTAGATATACTATATAAAATAGTAGATATACTAACTGATGATGACCAATTTGTTGTTTTACTTTTAGTTACCATTGTTGTATTACTTATTATGAAACACAATTTCAGAGGGGTTATTGGTCACAAAAATGTGCTTCATTTTTAGGATTATTTGCTATTTTAAATTACTGGAAACCAATAAAAAAGGTGCTTTTTATTTTAGCATTTTCTGTCTTCTAAAAAATGCTTTTAGAGAACAATTTGGCAACATAATACCCCAAAGAGAAAAAAACACTTTGCAAGAAGTACTTCTCATTTTGCACAAGTCAGAAACTTCAAAATCATGAATTCAGATCAAGATAACTTATTCCTTAAATGACATTAGCCTATTTTGAATTTAGGCACTAATTTTCTTCTAACAAATGTCAACCTCCATGTTAGATAAATAAAATTTGTAACCATGGTTATTCAAAATGCTCAACAAGTAGTGTGATGTCATTATCATGATCACATTGTAACAAGTTAAGGCCCAAGAGAATGTCACAAAATGAACAGAACAGTGGGGACCTAAGTATCCTTCAGATCTGTTGCTGATAGTGGATGTAGACATTCTCCCAGTCCATAGGGAAGAAAGCATATTACTCTTCCGTGACACAATATTTTAACTCATTCAGATGAAAATGAATATTGAAATATCACCTTTTTGGGGGTAGTTCTGTTTTGAAGGTATGGAAGAATCCGGGTCAGAAGGTTTGGATGACTTCCTGATAGGAGAGAAAGACAAGTTTTTGAAGGTATGGTATCATGCTTTTATCTTTTGAAAAAAAAGCATGTGGCACTTTATCTGTTATATTTTTGCTCTTCATACATCTGATCATGTTTTTTGGCTTGATTTAGAAAATATTTTACATGTCACAGTTAGAAATATTTCATCATGATTGTTATTTTGAACTATAGGGGGTAGACTATGTGATGATCTCCGACAATTACTGGCTTGGCAAGGAAAAACCATGTATCACATATGGCCTGAGGTAGGCACGTTATATTTACTAAATTATTCTGATACTACTTTTACCTCATCATCCTGAACCTTACAGCCATAGCTATTGAAATATTATATGATACTCTTTTTCAGGGGAATATGTTACTTCTTCCTTGAGGTGCAATGTGCTGACAAGGACCTCCATTCAGGAGTGTTTGGTGGTACTGTGTAAGTGGTAAAAAGTAAATGATAAAAACAGAATATTCCTATTTTACAGTGTACCATGTTGTTTTCTAAATCATAAATAAGAGTTCTGTAATTTAAATGTAAGAAACACTTATCATTAGAATTTCATAACATGTACTTTTTGAAGCTGTTTAGAAATTAATTCCTATATTACAATAATTCCAGACACGAAGCAATGACTGACCTGATGAACTTGATGGCTACCATGGTGGACCGCAAGGGTCGTATTCTGATTCCTGGCATGTACGAGACAGTTGCTCCATTAACTGAGGCTGAAAAGAAACTTTATGGGCCCATAGAGTTTGATTTGGAGGAGTACCGTAATGATATGGGCCATGCGCGCCTTCCACATGCCAAGAAGGAGGACATCCTCATGCACAGATGGCGCTACCCATCCCTGTCTCTGCACGGTAAATAACTCACCATTAGACATGGTTTGGGTTATATATTTGCTTGAATGTCTCATTGTTATATTCCTACAACTACTTTTGTGTTGAAATTAATTATTGAAATATTGGGAAAAGAATTGTCAATTATGTGCATTGTAGACATGTATATTATTTCACATAAAAGTCTAATATATGCATATATTGACAGGTATTGAGGGAGCATTTGATGGTGCAGGAGCAAAGACAGTTATCCCCCGCAAAGTGATTGGAAAGTTTTCTATCCGACTGGTTCCTGACATGCTTCCAGAGGAAGTAGAGAGACTTGTACGCAATCATATAGAGAAACTGCATAAGGAGAGTGGCAGCCCAAATACTGTCAAGTAAAAACACTTTGCACTCTTAAAGAAAAAAAAAATGAAAAAAGTCTAATTGTAATCATTCTAACCATTTTTACATTCTATGATATCTTTTTTACACTCAACTGATTTATCTGAGCTGAGCGTATTGTAGTGCTGCAAGTGTGTGTGTGTGTGTGTGTTTGTGTGGAAGAGTTAGAAGAGTTCAACTGTGACCCCTCTGTGACTTTTTTGACTTTGAAAAGTAGGTCAAGTTGGAAAATACCAGGCCCATTGCTTGTAAGAGTCATGAAAACTTGTCATGTGAACTCTGGGGAAATGTCTTGGATGAGCTCAACCATGACCCCTCTGTGATCTCTTTTGACCTTGAAAAGTAGGCCAAGGTGGAAAATACCAAGCACATTGCTTGTAAAAACAAGGGTCGCGTGAACCTGCATCTCTGATGCCTGTTTTTGTTTTTGTTTTGGACAACATATTTGTAGTAATGATATTTATATATTTCTTTGGTCCAACATTTTAAGAATAAATTTGTTACATTTTCAGGTTGTTAATGGGACATGGAGGAAAACCGTGGGTAGCTGACTTCAATCACCCTCATTTTATTGCCGGCCGCAAAGCCACAAAGTTGGGTTAGTATTAGGCCCTTCCATGATATCAATAGCTAATAAACCACAAAGCTGGAGTAGTGTATTTAAACTGCATTACCTTTCAACTGCATTATAGTTTTAATGCTCTTGAGATCCCCATTATATTACAAGCTGAAAACCATAAATAAGACTTATTTGAACCTCAATATACCATAGCCTCACACAGTTTAAGATCTCCATTATATTGAATGATATTTGCATTTATTGAGGCACTGTCCGTCCTTCCTTCTCTCTTTATTGTTGCCATGTCTAATCAATACAGCTGCTTGTATGCAAATGTACTATAAGGTACCATGCCCTAGTTGTAAGACCTATTGACCTACATTTGAATCATAAGTGCTAAAAATAGTGTTTAAGAAGTATTACACTGTGCAGAAAAAAGGAAACAGGCAATGCCGGCTAATATTTAATCCATGAAATCATGACCAATTTGCCTCACATTAAATATGTTCTAAAATCCTTCATAATTAGGATAACCCCTTAAAATGTGTAAGATTGGTATTAATTGACGAAATGTGCTATTAATGGTTATCTTGATTTGAATCAATAAGATAAAGTTATTTAATCGACATTACCTCTGTTTTCAGCATATGGTGTTGAACCTGATCTGACCCGTGAAGGCGGCAGTATTCCAGTAACCTTGACTTTCCAAGAGGTCACAGGCAAAAATGTTATGCTTTTACCAGTTGGATGTGGTGATGACGGTGCCCATTCACAGAATGAAAAACTAAATAAAAGGAACTACATTCAGGGGGTAAGTGACCAGCTTTGCTTAATGAAAATGCAGATTTATACCCTTGATCTATCAAGGGAAGATCTATCCATGAGTGAAAATGCACAAAAATCAAGGATAAAGGTTTTGTTGGATGTCTCGGTCGGACTCAAGAATAAATGCTTTGTAGGGAATCAAAATAGGATTTATGGTTAAATGCTTATAAAGTAAGCTCCAAAGTAAAATGGGTATTAAGGTTGTCTTATACAGAAGCCAGTTTTCCAATTTTGTATGGGCAGAGGAAATGTGTACTCCAAATAATTACCTGGGTATCAACATATTAAAAAGAGGTGAAAAATGGAGATTGGAGTGGCAAAATTGGGGTATTGAGGCTTTTAAAAGGATTAAGCACTAATTTTGCAAAAAATGTTTGAAATTCACATATTGATTATAAATGTATTTGTCTTTCACGTCTATTAACATTTTGATTGATGCATCCCCATCAGTCTCTGAAATCTATTTGAACAAGACCCTAATTCATAGCCCCCTTATGAAGGCACACTTCGTTCTTGATGTCAGTTGTATGTGGAGTGTTATCATAGAGGCACTGAAAGATAAAATGATGTCATAAATGTATGGCAACACACTTATGACGTCATGAAATGTATTGCCCTTTGAACAGTGCCAGAATGACGTCAAACAGTGCTACCCTACTTTGAGCCTTAATATTAACAGCATGTGATTGTGACCTTTCACAACTCAAATATGTCCGTTAACATGTATTAAAAAAATTTTAAACTTTAAATTTCAGACAAAGTTGCTGGCTGCATACATGGATGAGGTAGCCAAGCTGGACTGATCCCAATAGCACCCCTTCCTAACCGCATACATCTGAGGTGCTGTCAGTAAAGACCAACATAGTACACATGCCTATACACTCAGAAAAGTATTGAACATGTTTTCCAATCATGTCCTAAAATAATGTATGTGATATGTATTTTTCGTTGTCAATCAAAGAATTATGCATAACCATAAAACAAAAACAAAATAAAATAGAATACATGTGAAATCATTAATGGATGATCAATGTATTTGCATTTCATGTTTTAATTTTTTAATTCATATGTTCAAATAAGGGTCTATACAACTTATCTGAACAAGTCCTTTATTCTTAGCTTCTTTTTGCGGGCACCCTCAATATATTTTGAGCCTCATCTGGGGTCACAAAGAATTCACGCTATCCATATTTACCCATCACAAGCAGAGCAGGGATGACACAGACCTCTGCTGACATGGCAACATCTATGTCTTTGAGCAAGTTATCACACTACTGTAAGTTGAAATTTAATGAGCATTTGCACATATTCTTTCAATTAATCAAATAACAGTATTGCTGCATAGTACCTTTAAAATAAACAATTTTAACAGGATACAATAAATATACACATATGGGATTACCAGGTATTATCAGAGTCAACTCCTTCAGTATGTATACATATTTTGCAAATATAAAACATGTTGAAACAAATTTAGAAATGTGTTTTATTTTTTTATTTGTAATGTGGCATTAAACATATCAGAGATATTTAAATAGATATTGGAAAGAGCAGGTCTGCCACTAGGTGTCAGCACGGTGCACCACCTACCGTAACTCTCACATGGTCTCGCACAATTGTTTTGGCACAAATTACAATACAGTCCTCCATCTAAATGCTGTAAAACAGTACATTTATAGTCTACTGCATCCACTTAATGTCAACATGATGATCCAAAGACGATAACATGGTCCATTTGTACAAAAAAACCAGTTAAAATTCCCTTGACAAGCTGGCCAAATGGTCACATGTGGGAAACAGGAAGTGGCGATGGTGGCGCCACAACGAGATCGGTTCACCTGAGCGATAATGCAGAACTTCAGCTTGTTTCCAATCTCTGCTTTAAATGTCTCTGAACATATGAATGAATGTTCAAAGAAGAAGGAAACTTTTACAAAGAATTGTTGGCCTTCTACAAACCTATTATCACTCATTATAAGGAGCACCACCTGTTTTGAGTGGAAAGACTTGGGGGGGGGGGGGGGGTCAGTAGTATTTTGTATCATATTTTTTCAAACTGAGACAGCTATCAACTAAAGGGAAAACTGTTCTCCTGTCCTCCACATATGTAACCAAGAAAGACAGATCCTTCGCTCTTCCAAATTTTTCCAACGGGGGTGGGGGGGGGGGGGGGGGGGGGGCATATGGGAATGATCCTTTGATCTTTTGGGTTGCTAGGTAACTATGATCAGATCCCATTCTTATCACCAGGAATGATTAAAGAGAGGAACAAAGAAGTTGGCTATTTGTATGGGGCATCCATACACAAGTTCAGAGGCTGCCCGTGTGTGTCAGCAGCCAAAGGGGTTCCATATGGGGTGCACTGCCAAAGTATGAAAGTAGCCTTACTTTTGATAGAGCTCAACAGAATACACTTGTACTGACCTCATTAACCTCACCTCACGGAATCTGTCTCCCTTGAATCTTAGAATAGTGCTGATCTAAGATAAAAAGTGGGCCACAAAAAATTTACAAAAAAGCAGGTTAAAATCAGTGAAAAAAAGGTGCAATCAATATATTTGGATAAAGAAATATGGGCTTGTCTGTACATTTTAACCAGCACTGGAATAAAATATGGCCATGTTCTGGTTTGATTTACTGTAAAAAAATAATTTTTGATCAGAAGTTCTCTATCATACAAATGTTTTTTTGAAAACTTCACAGAATCCTTGACGTCCACATTTAACTTAACTCCTTTCCGTGCCTCTTTTAATGTTGGCTGGGAAAATCAAGTTTTAATATTAAAATATTGCCTGCTTCCTCTGGAGGCATGTGTCTATGCCCAGAACCTAACCAGAAACACCTTCTACAAGAGCAGACCTATGACATGTTCATTTGAGTCTCAAATCCTTTAAATTGCAACTTTTATTAAACATCAGTTGGGGCATGTTTTGGGAAAGGGTCTAAAGCACCAGTGGACTTACTTGTATCACAAAAGTTTAAAGTGAAAGGGTGAGAATTTGTATTTTAAAGCAAAAAGGTTTGAGGGATGAAATGAGCCAAACCTGGTGTCCTTGTTTCCGTCTTTATGCATTCCTGTTATAACTAACACAGCATTCTACAGTATATCTATTTTCCCAGTAAGCTACAATGTCCTAGCTCGAAGATCTATTGAATAGTATGTGATATCTTGGTAGATTACAAATAGACTTCCTACTGTCTGGTGGAGTCGCAGGGATTTGTCCAGTGTTTGGAACAATTTGTACTCTGGATATTGGACGCCACAAATACCTTGTAAGAGACCATTCTGTTATCAAAATGTAGATGTATAATGAGGATACATATATAAATATATCTTAATAATAATACTATGATCGCTGCACACATCCAGTTTGCTGAACAATCATAATAGTTGAGACAATGGTGGGAGACTGGCAATCATTTCGACCAATCAGAGAGCAGCTAACAATTACAATAAAACAGCAGCTAACAATTACAATGCTGGGAAGGGGTGATCACCACGTGTCTACCTTCCAACATTGCAGAGATTGCTTTCTCAGAATAAATAAGAGACAAATCATTAAACAGCTTAGAAAAATTATAACTTTTTAATGTTTAATAATTAATAATTATTTAATGTTAATGATAAAGATAGAAAGTTCAAAGTAAATGACAACAGGGTCATTATTTGGGGCAGATATGGATGGTATAGTGTATATAATACTGCTATGTGACCTTGGAGTTGTTTAACATAAGCCATGAGCTGATATAATTGTAGTGTCCATAACTCAAATCATGATTCTTCCTTATAGAATTGAGACAAAAGAATTTATTCAATTTTTCAAAAGTTCCTTAAAAGGGGAATAAATAACCTTGAAAGATTACTCATCCTCAGATTCAGCCAATTTTTCTAACATCCCACAGTGAACAATGAACAGACATGCAGCAGGTGATGGATAATGGTAAAATGTGCATCAGAAACTCTGGGGTAGCAAAATTGAGTGAGTGACCTCAATCTTGGTTGAAATTCTGTATTAAAGTTAATTTTGTTTTCTCCAAATCAAATGAAATCACACTGAATTAGTTATAACGGGGAACCGACCCCATTAGCACAGCTGGTTGAGTGAAGGATCTGTGCCTTTAATGGGTATATAAGTGGAGGACGGGAGGTGGTAGGTTCAACTCCCACTGCCGGCAGTGTAACTTTCACACTGGTTAAAAGGCCCGAAAGTTGACCTGATATAGCCATAGTTGTTGAAAAGGTTGTAAAAACACAATTTCACATATTTTTTTTTTGGATTATAACTGGTCCCCCTTCATGGCCATAGAAATCACCAAACAAGGATAACCTGATAGCCACAACATTTTATTAGATGCAACTCAAACATCAAACTCTATGGCATAAAATTATGAGCATTTTTGCACTTTATAAAAATAAAGGATATACCGGTAAATTATAACATACAACAGCTGGAATTTACTGATTCAATTGTTATCATGCAATGGCAAGATTGGAATACCAATGCAAAGTATTCCAACATTTCTCCCAAAAAGCTTTTCTTTTCTCACATACCAGTAATTGCAGTACAAATATATTATTTATGAATTTTAATCAGACTTTTTATCTTTTAATTCTTTTGTTGGGGAAAAATCCTTTGTTTCCTTGCACAAATGATATTGGTCCCTGTACTGATGTTACTCTATCTCTTGTTCTTATTTTTTATAAGTATCTAAAAACTACAGTTGATTATATTAACTTCTCTGCAAGGCAAAACATGTCATCAGAAAATGGAAAATGTATTCCACACAATGCTGCCAGATGTATAATCAATATATTTCTAGTTGACCATATCAGTTTCCTATTTTTTACCAGAGACAACACCTAGTGTATGATTTCCCCCACCAGAGAGCAGCACTATAAAGAATGACATCATTGTTTAATGATATTGTAATGCAATAGAACCAATCACCGATGACATAATTTGTTAATATCAAAATGTTAACTTGAATATATCCCTCATAATCAAAAGCATAAAATAATTTATGAAGTTCTTCACTTATTGTGCTCATATATCATTTATACTATAAAGTTGTCACTTGATGTAAAATGTTGAATGCTAACTTGAATTTTTCACTCATAATCCAGAATATATACAATATATGGAGTTCTTCACATAAATTTGTGAAATGTATCTTTAAAAAATAACTACCGGTACACACTTTTATCCTTAACCAGATGTTATGAAAATAGTTTTATTCATATATGAATAAATGCTCAAAGTTCAATGCTGAACCCCTCCAATTACAGTTTATGCAATATTTTTCCTGTTTATGGATTATAAATTAAAGGTGTAAATATCAGGTAACGGGACATGGGTATTTTGGGTCCCACCACGGCAAGATCCTTAAATTTGATACTGGATCCATGACCAAGGCGATCCCAGTTGCCAAAGCAACTTTGTCATCCCTGAGACGCTGTTGTGTGAAGACCATTTTGAGCTTGTGTGACCGCATACCATGCCCAACGAACAGGAACGTTTTGTGTAGCGAGTACCCCATGATGACTGGTAGGGAAATAAAGTTGGAGGTAAGCACTTGAAGCACACGGCACCCATTCTCAGAGTTATGGGTGATGTCAGCTGCAAACTGAGAAAAGCGTCCATGACTACCAGATGGCGCAACGGATGTACCGGAGTTTTGTGTACGGAACTTAAAATAAAAGTACCAGTTATTCTTGATTTTCTTGTGCCACATGAGAACACAAAGTGCACCTTCCAGCATATCAGGTGAGTTTTCAAATGGTATTCTTCTTGTAACTCTCTCAACAAATAAGGGATACAGATAAAACAGAGCTCGCACTACTCTTGTTTGCAGTCCATGAATTTTATACATGTACTTTGGTTGGAGACCTTCCATAAGCTCTCTGTCTCCCCTGTATTGGTATTGGTAGTATCTACAAAATGCAATATATCACAAATGATTATGCACATCAATTTCAACAGTTGAATGTGAAAACAACCCATATTTATCAACTTATTTATAAATTTCTTTCAAAAAAACAAAACAAAAAGACAAGTGTGGCCTCAAGATCAAACTTTTCATGCAAATAGTTTAAAAAAATTTATTTTCTGTAAAATGACTCACTTGAAATAAAGATTCTGCCAGAACCGCGCACTGTGTACAACGATGTGTGAAGAACGGCAGATAAGAGCAAAGAGTCCCACACACTCAGGCTGCACAAAGTCTCCAATCAAAAACCATATGTCCAGTGGATAAACGTTTCCCCCACTGGACTGTTTTCTTGCCATCTTTTTCTTAGGTGACTGTCTCACAACCGAATCACCTGTAAATTCATAAAATGTGACATGTTATAATAAAAGCTGGTCACAACCAAATATTTTTCATGGTGTGATGACAACAAATTTTAGATGATAATTCATCATTGTAGATAATTTATCAAATCTCAAATTATGAAAGTACAGAAATATATTTATTGACACACAAATATAAGCTTGAAATAAATTGGGGTCTGTGCTTGAAATCAAAGCCTATTTCAATGCATTACTTACTATTTTCTGTCTCTTCAGAGACAATATCACAGGCATCATCACTGTCAAAATCAGACAAATCTTTCTCGTCCCAAGCCAGCTCAGACGCTGCTTTCTCTGACGACTTGCCACTCATCTCCCTCACTGAAAAAATAAGAGTCACCCATTTATATTCTCAACAAAATGATTTTCTTTATGGAAAGACTCTACCCAAGTTGTACACACACACACACATACACACACAAAAGTAAGTATTGTAAATAATGCCTGTTAAATTAATCAGAACTATGTAGTTTAACTAACCTTTTAAGTTCATATCATTTGCAACACCTTTTTTCATCCTTCCTGCAACAGGCGACACAGCATCAGCATGATCTGCCAACGTAAAATCTGGAGAGAGAGAAACAAGTATATACTTATCACATGAACAATGCATGTCAAGATGTGCACACATGATTATCAGATGAAAAAAAAAGGTCCAAAATGATTGATAAATTGGTTTAACCTTGTGTTTAATGTGAATTAAATCATCTTCATGTATAAACTTCTCTGATCAATGCACTTATATTACTACTGATATCTTGAAACTTGTACATTGAACCTGTGGCTGGGTGCAAAAATGATTTCGCAATCAGACAAATATAACTGACATCTTTCATAAGGATGACCTACTTAATGTATTTCGCAAGAGTCTGTTTGGAAATGCGGATCCAGGCAAAGTGTTGAGTAAGCAATCTTGCCATGAGTGAAGGTGTATGCCCCTTATCAGACCTGTTAGACACAATTTTCGTGTTAAAACTTTTCGTGTTGCACTGGGCATATTCATATCTCAGATCATTTATTTCAGCCTCATCATAATACTAAGAAATTCGCATTTTGCAAAATCTACAAAATGAGCAAAAGGGAAGTCGGTTTTTAATAGTCTCCCTTTTGTTGACCTTTCTGTTGGCTACATCTATCTGCTTCAACATGGCATGCATATGTATTTTAGCTGTGATTTTTGGAAAACACGCTGTATAAGGTCAATCTTAACTCCTTTCTGGTAAATGATTGACAATATCTTGCAAAATAAAAGATTCTATGGAGTTGTAACTTTGAAGTTAAAGAAAGCTCTTCTGAGGAGGCATTAAATGGGTCAAAATCAACAATTTTATGCCATGAACAACCTATCTATGTTAACTGATTTGAATCACAATTGTCAACTTGCTGTGATGTCAGCAGCCAGGCAGCAACTTTCTCTCAAATGTGAATGGTCAAAAATACAATTTCAACAATGCTCTGGCCTTGTGTGCAAGAAGATCATGTGTTACACATGCTCCTTGTAACTGCCAATTACCTTGGGTATTTAACTCTTCCTGAGTAATTTGGTACCTTATTTTGGCACAATCTAGTTTATTTAAAACAAGTAATTTGGCCAAAATGAATTTTACCTGATTTTATTTTGTTGGGGGTTTCTAGGTTATTACTCTGCATTAGACAGGTAGAATTCAGTGACTACCTCTGCAGTCATTGCCTGTTTTTGATCTCATTCAAAGTTTGGAATTCCCCAAGTCAATACTTGCCTTGCTCACAAAAATATCAACAAATCTGAATTGCCCGACATCAGGTCATAAACTATAACCAGGTGTATGGCACATATACTGACCAATCAGTGCAACTGCTGGTACAAAACAAATCTATTTATATTCTTTCACTAATCGGTTCACCGCCAGATTTTTATGAATACTGATGACTTGCACTCGATTCTATGCAAACCTTTAAACCTATGGTGGCAGCAGGGACTGATATGATAGAGAAGTCCTGCTATGCAGGGTACTAGGTTATATAAAGAGGTATTATTTATCATTAATACATTTTTAAAATCTTTTTAATTGTTTTAAGTATCTTAATAATAGTACTACCACTACCATATATGCATCTACTTTGCAGCCCAATCAATGATAGGGTTGAAGAGGGATTTTTTTTACCAATCAGAGACCAGCTAACAAATTGATACAAGAAGTGCGCATAGTAAAATGGCTGAAAAGCTTCAAGAGGAAGGCTGTCACAGGACTATCAAAGAGAAAATTGTGGATTTTGATGTGAAATATATGCAGGAAGACCTGAGATCTCCGAGGAAGAAATAAAATGGATAAAAATAATAATATAATAAGAACAAATATAATATGTATTTATTGTCAAATATTCTAATGTTTCATTTATCTGTACTTTACTTTTTAAAAAATGTTGGTTTTTTATTGTCTTTTTATGATGCATTACATATTTGATATATGCCTCCTGGGTAAGAAATTATCAAGAAATCACAAATGAAGGATATTAATTACTTTTTAAAGTTTTATCAAAAGCATAACAGAGTTTATCAGCCATATACGAGTTAAACCTGAGAATGACTATTTTCTAAAATACAAATGTTCTTTTTTTTTTTTTTTTACAGTATATGTTTTACATAATCAATTCATATAAGTCTAGTGATATTTACATTTTCTGTATTCATTTATATATATAATATATATATATATATATCTGACATCACAATGTAGATGATCTGAAACATCACAAACTGACCAATGAGAGTTTCTTTCATTGGTCATTATATAGAGCAGGTACTGCCATTGAACACCTTAACACAACCATTCTATTATATGCACAAAAGATGGATTAGACTAGCATCTAATAGCCTTTTCTCCATTATGTATCACACCAGTTACCACCAGTAAAGTGGACTGTGACATCCAGTGGCTAAGTTGTTGTAGGCGGGATAAGATATCAAATTTACATGATATAACATCTATCATCTAATTTGAGATGAGAAATAACTTAAAGGGGAACTTTCACTTCTCTGGTATACTTTTGTTGTTTGGAAGAGAATTATAACGCACATTGATTTGTGGGTTCTGTTAACATGACCACTCAAGAGAAACATGTTTTTTATAGAAAAGTAGCTCTTTTAAATGCACGTGCTGGAAAAAAATGAATGACGTCATCGTGCGGCAATTACCTACTTACATAACTAATTAGTAAACAAACAACAATGCTGCCCAAAAAGCGATGTCACGATTTTCCGTCTTAGAAAACATGGACAATAGAATGGTTATCTTTGTTGGAAAGAACATAAAAAATGTGACATTTTGGTGTAAAAATCATGACAATCGGGCCAATATTAGCAAAGTTATGACAAGTTTTGTGAAAATTGAAAATGATTGCAGCTTGAATTGCACATGCAATAAATCCCCCACGATGACGTCATAGGCACAAATTGCAATAAATGATCATAATTTATGGGGGTTGCAAAATTAGTTTTAAATGTTGATTTGTGTTTCCATGGTTACTGATATAATTATTTTGTCTATGAATTTCAATATATTTACACATATATGATCATCTAATAATGTAATTTATATATTTTATTTTACTAGAAAGTATCTCTTTAAGTAGCACAAGCCTCCATCACAAGATTAATCTGTCATGTTCACTGGAAGATACTCTGCATTACACAGTTAGTATTCAATTACTACCTCTGCAGTCATTGCCCTGTTTTTTTATCTCATTCAATGTTTGGAAATCCCCAAGTCATAAATACTTGCCTTGTTCACAAAAATATCATCAAATCTGAATTGACCAACATTAGGTCATAGACTGTAACCAGGTGTCTGGCACATATAATGACCAATCAGTACAACTGCCAGTACAAAACAAATCTATTTATAATCTTTCACCAATGAGTTGACAGCCAGATTTTTCTGAATGTGTACTGATGACTTGCACTCGATTCTGTGCACACATTTAGAGCTTTGGTGGCAGGTACTGATATGATAGAGAAGTCCTGCCTGAGTACATGGTGTAACATGAAGAGAGGTACTAGGGCTAACAACCACCCATTTCGCACATTTTGGTCTTTGTCAATAAATAAATAAACTGACATAACATGAATAGTTATCAATATGTGTGCTATAGTGGGGTATATCCATCAGTAAGACTTGTCATTACTTTAACTTTTAAAGCGATCTGCGGATGTTAAATTCTAACAAGATTGACAAGTCAGAGTCACGTCTTTGCGCAAACAAATAATACAATCATAGCCTTCGTCCACTGACCTTTTTTTATGCCAAAAGATGAAAATTGATATATCGATCATATCACTTACATATTTGAAGAAAAGAGCTCAATAGCTCAATTTTGAGTTGTCAATGATGTAAATCGGCCAAGAACTGACTGAGCAGTGCCAAATTGTATATTTTTGTAAGAAACTGGTAGTTACGCACGTGCACATTGTAACGAAATCGGGTCAATGGGTGCAATTTTCACAACAATTTATTTATACCCTTCTTATAATTTTTTCCATGTAAAAAAATTCAATGTTCTATTTGTTTTACGCATACAAGACAATTTCATAATTATCAGCCAATCCTATGGTTGCGCAAATCCTATGGTTGTTAGCTCTACTACCAGTATTTATTAAGATATTTACTCAGTGACTTTATGTCCATGGCAAAACAGGTTATTTTTTGGGTTTGTTTTTACAATTAGATTTGTCATGGAAGAATCTAACCATTGATTTTAAATGCGTGTTTTAGTGATCACGAAATGAAACATCTGCATATAAATTATCTAACCAACCAACTGTGTCCACTCAAAGTCTCAATGACACGCACCAATACACATTCTGTCTTGAACAAACTTCTTTACAAACTAACCGCTGTGTGAGCTACGCTGTGTCGCCTGATGCCCTTTCCCACTCCCCGTCTTCTTGGAAGATTTAGGCATCGTAGCCTACTCTCTAGCGCAATTGTCTTCCCTATAATCTTCTCCATTTTCCACTGAAAGCAAAGAAAGTGTAGAAATAAGTGGGTGTCCCTCCCGGATCTGAAGCCATTTTGGATTTATTAGTGCTGCGCAAGCGCATTAGCCAATCATAGGGAATTGTGGGTATGACACACTTTTTCATTGAAGAAAATGGCTCCCATGGACTGAAATGTCGGCAAGTGGGAGGCCTAGGATTAGGGGTAATTTTGCGGAAGGACGCTGGATTTACTGAATTTCTTTTACACAGTAAGGAAATTCAGATATTTACCTCTTAAATGATGTTCAGTTGGGCCTTCCAAGATGTGATCGTACAAATCTGTAGGGGTCATTATTTTCATATGCCATTTTGTGGAATCATTTCCACTTGACAATTCGTATGAAATTTGCTTGAATTGAATCGTTTTGTGAGTAGGATTTGTGAGAAAGGTAGGCGGTCAAGATGATGTGCGACGTGATGCCGACCATCTCGGAGGATGGATCCGGGGACCGGGATTCCACCTACTCCGGGGACGACGCTAACTTCGAACAGCTCATGGTTAATATGCTGGATGAAAGAGACAAGTTGATGGAGACACTGAGAGAGACCCAGGAACAGCTCGGAATCACCCAGGTCAAGCTGCAGGAGACAGAGAGAGAAAAGGATGCCCTTGCCAAAAACCTCAATGCAACCACACCACAGGTAGGCCAATTAAAAAAACTAGATATAATTTCAGTGTGTTATTTTAATACACACACACACACATATATGTATAAATACAGATAAAATGCAGGTGTACCCTTAAACAGTAAACTAACTGAACAGAAAAATATTGTGGACTATCAGGTCAAGATTTATAACTTCTTTGACATAATTGATTACAAGGGTGCTATGTGATTAAAAAAAATAAACATTCACTCTTTAAGTACCGTAATCATGTTTATCAAGTGAGTTCCTTTTCATCATTTCTGACTAAAATGTAAATTATTCTTGTCAATGCATTATCATTTACCTTATTCCATTAAATTTAAATGTGTTTGACATTGTTTCATTTTATGAATTCCTATGGCCATAACAATACAAAATAAAGCCCTGACAAGAAAATCTGGAACACATCATTTATTTAAAGAACATCAGTAAACATGATTAAATAAATGACACAAATCGTTAAACACCAATGAAGATGAAAATGTACAAAAAAAAAATTAAAATCATTTATTTATAAATGAAATTTATTATGCTTACTACAGTGTATATAGATAATGAAAATATATTCAGGGTATGGCAGATCAAACAATAGGACATGTTAGCTTTGTTCATTAATTTAACAATGACAGAACCATATTATCTACCTGTGGTGTTTTAGTGGTTGTAATTTTCCAATCCACATTATTTAATCTACCCCATCCCATTCTTTGTGCATTTAATTTACCACCTTCTGATATGTAATTTTTGCCATGATAGTAATTGTAAAATTAATTGATACAACTAGAATAAAAAATAGGTTGAGGATTACACAAGTATTTTTCATGTCATTATATGATATTGGCCAAATTTCAGAATACCATAATTATATCATCATAATTATGTGTTTAGAAATTCATATTTTATGACAACAATGAGTCTGTTATTCAACATACTCGAAAGCATGATACATATACAAAAAGAGAGTGTATAGTTGGTTTGTGTGCTGTTGACTCACAGAAGAATGTCAACATCTGTCAGATTGCCACAGCAGAATTGTCCCAAGTTCATCTGTCAGTGCTTTTCAAGTTATAGTCAGCAGGGACCTTGCTCAAATCCAGTTCATTATCACCCAACCAGACACCTAGCAGGCTACCTGGCATACACACACAAGTCCCTTGTATATTTATTCATGATGATTTTCGTATTCATATCATTCATTTATTTAGTCATCAGATCAATGGGTATATATATGCTATTGATAACCAGAGCCTCTGCCTGAAAAGTGTGGACATTCGTATCTGGAAATATGGAAAATATATGGAATTTATTGAATATAAAAAATGTTTTTATGTTTATTAATTGTGCCAAAATTCAGCCAAGCAAATCATACTACAAGGGAATCAGTTTACTTCTAAGAGGCATTTATTTAATAATCATTCAAAGTTCAAAGTCAATCAAATAGGTTAGTCATCTTTATCTATTTATATTTATATACATTTTATAAAAACTCGGTGCCATCTTCATCCCCAAAGATCAATGCTTGAAGAAGAAAAGCAGGACTTAATTTCCATCACCAGGAATAAAAAGTCAAGTTGAAAAGTCATTATTATGCTGAATTTCTTATGCTTTGTAGGCTGTTTGTACTTATTAACATAAATATGTTAGTATGTATGAACATATTTACAATTTAAGTTACTTTGAAGATATTTACAGATTTTTAAGCCCTTGGGTATTGCAACGAAACAGCCTCAGATATGTGAGTCATTCATTGAAATATTCCGAATAGTTTATATCTGGACGAACACTATTTTTCAGGAGTTAAAGATTTGAGATGACGACCCCCAAATCTGTTACTGAGTATATGCTTGACCTGAAAACCCAAATACAACCATTTATGTGCATAACTTTGATTTTTTTTGCTACAGTCATATATTGTGTTAAGAAATCAATTTTGTTAACTATTTATCAGAAAGACATGAAATCTTATAATTCTAATAACTGCAGGCCATAAATCAACTTCCTCATTGAAATAAATAAAACCTAAGAGTAATATATGTGTATTACTCTAAGGTTATGTACATTGGAAAGAAAATGGCCATATTCAAAGCACATCGTTTAAAATTTGGGTGCCTCACATCTTTGAAATAGCTGAGCAGTGACTGTGATCTTTGATCAGTGATGGAGATAATTTTTTTCAGACACAGGTCTAAAAATTACAATTATTCATATCTTTTAGACCATTGACATGACTTAAATTTGTTTTTCTATCAAATTTCTTGTAGAGAAAACTGCATAGACTTACTAAATTTGACAGGCAATATGTTCACATGCTTATAAGCATAGATAGTCATTTCCCATTTCTCTAAGCACTAATAAGGTAATATACTTGGCTATTGCTTGACCATATTTTGCTTTGCATGGCCATCCAGACTCTGGGTTCAAAAAGACCACTGAGCATGACAAGATTTTGCCATAACCTGTAGTCAGGAATATGTATGACCAAATAGATTTATTTTGCTCTACTGCTTAGCATTAATGTGTTTGCTGAAGTGAGGGGGGTCACTTCCCATCACCAATCCTCTGCACACATGACTGGTCTACCAGTATTCACATGGGCAAACACAGAGTGAAAAACTTTTCGTCCAGAGGATCAAGACTAAATTCAAAATGGACACCTGTGTAAACGAAAGTCTGGTCAGATTATAAAACTCCCAATTGGTAGTTGTTAAAGTTCAAATTTCTCCCAAGTTATCACAAAAATCAGTGCTCACCACCATTTTAATTTGCCAATATTTGATAAATGTTCCCTAAAGGAAATTTGTCCAAATACACATTTACATATGACATAACAGAGAAAGCATCATTATATACTTCCTTGCAGAATAATTGTGCTGTATGCTTGTCACTAATTTTCATGATTTTTCCTTGGGTTCTAAAAGCAATATCTACTTCTTCAAGGTAGAATATATTTCGTTGCTGTTTGTAAGCCAAACTTGGTCATTTTTAATTTGGGCAGAGACCTCTTTTAAGACTCCTACACAATAGTAAGTGTTGACAGGAACAAACATTCCTGTACCTGTAGATTTTGGTGTCTTCATGGAAACAATCTGATTTGATTTACATGCAATTTATTACCCTTGAGTTTGTGAAAAAAGGAACTTTATGAATATTGTGGATATTTAGAACTAGGATAAGGTATTAATGTTACTGTACAAATATTTATTGTTCACAGGTTTTGTAATCATGTTACATGTAATGTTCTTATTCCATGCCTAAAATAAATGTTTACCATGGATTCTCCTATATAACCTTATGAATGGATTATTTCAACTAAAATACCCAAACTGTGAAGCAAATAATGTTTTACAGACCCTTGGTGTGATCAGAGCAGTTGTGACTAGGTTAAAAAATAAAATCTTTGTTTCCAATAAGGTGCCCCAAGAAAATAGGATTAGGGTAGATTTTTATTTTATTTTATTATGTTTTTGTTTTATTTCTACCTTTACAAAATTTTGCTTAAACATTGACTCGTTTTTATTTAGCAAAACATAATAATTGTAATTGTAGATTTCTGTGTATCTTCAGAGACAAAGCTCTTGGCCCTACCAGCAGCTTTGATAGGCCAAAGGATCTGTTGAATATATGTTTAGTTTGAATCCACGAACCACCAGTAACTTTAAGATTTTATTGCACTTTAAAGTTGACCTTATTTAGCCTCTTACATTTAACATTCTATTGTTGAAAAAAGATTATTTTTTAACCAAAAACAAAAAAAGAAAAACATTAAAAATAGGTAGGCTAATTGGTCATATGTCTATAGTTGAATACCAGAGAAAATGGCCCAGAGAGAGAGAGAGAGAGAGAGAGAGAGAGAGAGAGAGAGAGAGAGAGTAAGGAAGTCACATTTTCTTGTTTTTGCAAAGCTGGAAATTTCATTATCTTATTCTGAGCAAAGTATTGAAGAAAAATAATTGAGAATATGATCTGTATACATTTGAAACTGATGATTCTCACAGTTGAGCCCAAAATACACATACCAATGATACTTTTTTATATTGGATGGAAATAGCTACTGATTCATGTCTTATTAATTTTAGCAAAAATTAGAGGCTTCATATTTATATTTTGTGTTTTTTTTTCTTATCATCATGACACATATTCTGAGCAATATTGGGTCAGTTGCTATCTCCTGATTGAGTGAGTGGAGGATGCCCTATAGGTTAGGATTAACAATACACATACCAGTGCAGATTAGACAAGATAACCAGAGATTAGTAACCTACATAGTGGCCATAGTATTTATATGTATAGCTTTCTTTGGTCTCCCTGTTCTTGTGTTATTCACAATTGAATAGAGGTCTGAAGATTATTGATGCTTTAAAATATCCCCCTCATTCTTTAATTGTGTGCCTGTGGTTACATATTTGGGAAAGAGGAAGGTTCAAAGGTTAAATTAGTTTTCTGTGATTGAATATTTCAAAATCTAATATATATTTCAAATGTAGGTATTGTATTTAAAAAATAAGTCATGTTACCCATATATATCTGGTCAATAGTTGCATAATACTCAAGATTATTTATTTATCACTGTGATTAAGGAATATGATTAGGTATGATTCTAGACATATCTGTGAACATTTATTTATATACTAATCTTGTCCATCTAATAACCAAGAACTAAGCTTGATGTGAAGCCTAATCTGACAAATAAGAGATATGATTGGAATACAGGGCACAGGCGATGGGTATTTCCCGATAACATCAAACATATATATGTGTCTGTGTGTGAAATAGAAATCATGTAGAAATATTTATGATTAGATGAGCAATAATTAAGTAGAAGGATCTCTAGTTATCAGATTTTTTTTAGTTAACTAGCCATACAACCAGAATCTGTGCATCTATATATAAAACTATTTCATTCAGGTCAGACAATATGGCATTTGCCATGTGAAATAGTGTTGATTGTAACTTTAATTTGACATTAACGTTCTGAAATTTGAAGATGGGACAATTTGTGAATTTGCTCAGGGGATTGGTGTAGTGGAATATGATATGTCGCTGTAGATCACACAGTGCCCATCCCATATATTTTAGCTAATACCTCAGAATCTCCATATCAGTCAGTTGATGTTAAACAATTATGAGCCAACATGGTCAAATAAGGCCTCTGCATGACTCTCTGAAATCACACTTGGAAATATCAAGATTTATAGATTTATTCAGATATGCAACAGATACCTCTGGATTGACATAATATGGTCACACAATTCTCCTGTGTGACCTCATCTGGTCACATTCATAAATGATCAAATATATGTTGGGCACCAACTGTTAATAGAATGTAGATTAAGTTTCTGTCAATATTAAAAGCTCGCTTTAGGTGGCATATTAAAAACTCTCAGAATACAAATCATTTTTAATAATGATTGTTTTTGGTTTGAGGCAAATGATTAATACAACAAGCAATATGTGTGAACATAAATGAAAATGTTTGAAATTAATTTATTTTGAACAATGATTTAGGTTTATAGGACAGGTGTCAACATTTTGGCTTTGAATGAGATAACCATTTTAGGCTGTTCAACCCATAAAGGTGAAGATTAAGACTTTTTGGTTTAGTTGGTCTGATGTATTAGATTACAATATTCATCACATCAGCAAAAGTAAATTGTAAATGTAGCTTAAAAATGGTGTCTTTGTTTTCCTGCACACCCAAACCTAAATAGAGTGTGGAATATTTAGGATATAAGATATAATAGTAAAGAAAACCTCTCAACAGAATTCATAGCTGACAATCCAGGGATGTATCAAGTTTTCAGGCACATATAGACCCAGATGGTTGAGCCATTTTCCATGAGCCCAAAATTGTGGCCACCATCCTGAGCTTTGTTCTTTTCATTGTACCTTGACTTTGACCTAAATCCTTATTCTTTGATGTAAAATAGATTTCCTTAATTTGTGATCATTCTACAAACCTGGGTCTTAATCTCTGACCATTCGTGATGTCACAACTCTATGTACTATATTATGGTTAGGACATGATAATTTTCATTGTAACAAGAAGAGTGGGTAGATTATGAGATGATGAACAATTTATCCCAGAACTAGGGGGTCTCAGTTTCAGAAACAGGGAAAAGGTAGGGATTTATATTCCAATTTAAGAGGTCTGTATCCAAGAATTAAGGATATATATTTTGAGTGCTTCAGTTAATTCAAATTTAATGCTTGTGCTAAGAGAAAAGAAAGGTGCAATCAATTCACACTTGCATTTTAAATGAGATATGTTGTATTTTCTAGATTATGTCTATAGATATAATATGTAAGGGCGAGACAGTGGTAGTGCACTGCAGCACAAGACTTCTGCTGGTGGTTGTGTGTAGTGTGGGTATGTAACCTAATTTGGGTGTTTGTGTGAACATGTAGCAAGGAACCCACTTCTCCCAGCCTTTCTACCTACTCCCCCACTCTAGGCCCACCTCTCCCAGCCTTCCTACCAACTCCCCCACTCTAGGCCCACCTCTCCCAGCCTTCCTACCAACTCCCCCACTCTAGGCCCACCTCTCCCAGCCTTCCTACCAACTCCCCCACTCTGGGCCCACCTCTCCCAGCCTTCCTACCTACTCCCCCACTCTGGGCCCACCTCTCCCAGCCTTCCTACCAACTCCCCCACTCTGGGTCCACCTCTCCCAGCCTTCCTACCTATTCCCCCACTCTGGGCCCACCTCTCCCAGCCTTCCTACCTACTCCCCCACTCTGGGCCCACCTCTCCCAGCCTTCCTACCTACTCCCCCACTCTGGGTCCACCTCTCCCAGCCTTCCTACCTACTCCCCCACTCTGGGCCCACCTCTCCCAGCCTTCCTACCAACTCCCCCACTCTAGGCCCACCTCTCCCAGCCTTTCTACCTACTCCCCCACTCTAGGCCCACCTCTCCCAGCCTTCCTACCAACTCCCCCACTCTAGGCCCACCTCTCCCAGCCTTCCTACCAACTCCCCCACTCTAGGCCCACCTCTCCCAGCCTTCCTACCTACTCCCCCACTCTGGGTCCACCTCTCCCAGCCTTCCTACCAACTCCCCCACTCTAGGCCCACCTCTCCCAGCCTTCCTACCTACTCCCCCACTCTGGGTCCACCTCTCCCAGCCTTCCTACCAACTCCCCCACTCTAGGCCCACCTCTCCCAGCCTTCCTACCTACTCCCCCACTCTGGGCCCACCTCTCCCAGCCTTCCTACCTACTCTCCCACTCTGGGCCCACCTCTCCCAGCCTTCCTACCAACTCCCCCACTCTGGGCCCACCTCTCCCAGCCTTCCTACCCACTCTCCCACTCTGTGGACACCTCTCCCAGCCTTCCTACCTACTCCCCCACTCTGGGCCCACCTCTCCCAGCCTTCCTACCCACTCTCCCACTCTGGGTCCACCTCTCCCAGCCTTTCTACCTACTCCCCCACTCTGGGCCCACCTCTCCCAGCCTTCCTACCAACTCCCCCACTCTGGGTCCACCTCTCCCAGCCTTCCTACCAACTCCCCCACTCTGTGGACACCTCTCCCAGCCTTCCTACCCACTCTCCCACTCTAGGCCCACCTCTCCCAGCCTTCCTACCAACTCCCCCACTCTGGGCCCACCTCTCCCAGCCTTCCTACCCACTCTCCCACTCTGGGTCCACCTCTCCCAGCCTTTCTACCTACTCCCCCACTCTGGGCCCACCTCTCCCAGCCTTCCTACCAACTCCCCCACTCTAGGCCCACCTCTCCCAGCCTTCCTACCAACTCCCCCACTCTAGGCCCACCTCTCCCAGCCTTCCTACCTACTCCCCCACTCTAGGCCCACCTCTCCCAGCCTTCCTACCTACTCCCCCACTCTGGGCCCACCTCTCCCAGCCTTCCTACCAACTCCCCCACTCTGTGGACACCTCTCCCAGCCTTCCTACCCACTCTCCCACTCTAGGCCCACCTCTCCCAGCCTTCCTACCAACTCCCCCACTCTGGGTCCACCTCTCCCAGCCTTCCTACCAACTCCCCCACTCTAGGCCCACCTCTCCCAGCCTTCCTACCAACTCCCCCACTCTAGGCCCACCTCTCCCAGCCTTCCTACCAACTCCCCCACTCTAGGCCCACCTCTCCCAGCCTTCCTACCTACTCCCCCACTCTAGGCCCACCTCTCCCAGCCTTCCTACCTACTCCCCCACTCTGGGCCCACCTCTCCCAGCCTTCCTACCAACTCCCCCACTCTGTGGACACCTCTCCCAGCCTTCCTACCCACTCTCCCACTCTAGGCCCACCTCTCCCAGCCTTCCTACCAACTCCCCCACTCTGGGTCCACCTCTCCCAGCCTTCCTACCAACTCCCCCACTCTAGGCCCACCTCTCCCAGCCTTCCTACCTACTCCCCCACTCTAGGCCCACCTCTCCCAGCCTTCCTACCAACTCCCCCACTCTGGGCCCACCTCTCCCAGCCTTCCTACCCATTCCCCCACTCTGGGCCCACCTCTCGGAGACTCCCAGCCTTCCTACCTACTCCCCCACTCTAGGCCCACCTCTCCCAGCCTTCCTACCTACTCCTCCACTCTGGGCCCACCTCTCCCAGCCTTCCTACCCATTCCCCCACTCTGGGCCCACCTCTCGGAGACTCCCAGCCTTCCTACCTACTCCTCCACTCTGGGCCCACCTCTCCCAGCCTTCCTACCTACTCCCCCACTCTGGGCCCACCTCTCCCAGCCTTCCTACCTACTCCTCCACTCTGGGCCCACCTCTCCCAGCCTTCCTACCTACTCCTCCACTCTGGGCCCACCTCTCCCAGCCTTCCTACCCATTCCCCCACTCTGGGCCCACCTCTCGGAGACTCCCAGCCTTCCTACCTACTCCTCCACTCTGGGCCCACCTCTCCCAGCCTTCCTACCTACTCTCACACTCTGGGCCCACCTCTCCCAGCCTTCCTACCTATTCCCCCACTCTGGGCCCACCTCTCCCAGCCTTCCTACCTACTCTCACACTCTGGGCCCACCTCTCCCAGCCTTCCTACCTATTCCCCCACTCTAGGCCCACCTCTCCCAGCCTTCCTACCTACTCCCTCACTCTAGGCCCATCTCTCCCAGCCTTCCTACCTACTCTCCCACTCTGAGTCCACCTCTCCCAGCCTTCCTACCTACTCTCCCACTCTGAGTCCACCTCTCCCAGCCTTCCTACCTACTCTCCCACTCTGGGCCCACCTCTCCCAGCCTTCCTACCTACTCTCCCACTCTGAGTCCACCTCTCCCAGCCTTCCTACCTATTCCCCCACTCTGGGCCCACCTCTCCCAGCCTTCCTACCTACTCTCCCACTCTGAGTCCACCTCTCCCAGCCTTCCTACCTACTCTCCCACTCTGTGGACACCTCTCCCAGCCTTCCTACCTACTCTCCCACTCTGAGTCCACCTCTCCCAGCCTTCCTACCTATTCCCCCACTCTGGGCCCACCTCTCCTAGTCCCTCTAAACATATAAATGTCCTATCTCTTTGAAAAACAGGTCTGTGCATTTTATGCTGTCCCAGATACTTATTATTGATTTAAATTAAGAGATTTTGATACAGTGTTGCATGATAACCTTTGGGTCTTAGGACTTTGCACATTAATAGTTATCTCAAAGATTTGTATGGACTTTTGTGTTAAAGGAACCATAAGTGTGCTAAACCAGCAAAAACATATTTTGTGCTAGATTCATGAGGCCATTGAGAGACACCTTAGCCTTCAGAATGGGCTTTGCACATTTCTAAATAATCATTAAATTATATGATTAC
Source organism: Amphiduros pacificus (assembly GCA_949316495.1). Lineage (NCBI taxonomy): Eukaryota > Metazoa > Annelida > Polychaeta > Phyllodocida > Hesionidae > Amphiduros > Amphiduros pacificus. The sequence goes on from OX439003.1 coordinate 24,825,160, forward strand.
GTCACATACACAACAATTCCAAGAAATCTTTATGGAAAACCTATCTAGGCCTAAATCTTTGAAGAAAATCTATCTGGGCCTAAAAACTGTAAAAACCTGGAAGGACAAAATCATGTAAGGGCCTCAAAATTTTGATACAACCTATCAGGGCCTCAAATAAATTAGGTCAGGATATCAATATGATGTAAACAATTACTTTGAGCCGATGAGAAGAATTTTTTACAAGGTATTTGACAGAATATCATTTCTTTCAAATATATATTGGACCATAAATCACATGTTTCATCATTCATAGATGATATTAATCAACTTTTAAAAATTGCCAATGGAGTTACAAATAGTTTCGGCTGTGCTAATTGAAGAACAGAATTTTCTTGTTCCAAATATCAGCTCAGATTTATTGTTCTCTAATAAATTTATGCTAAATTTCAGGATCACACTATATTTATTTAGCACAAACCTTTTTTTTAATATCAGGGCCAGTATAAGATTTGATGATAATCAGACAAATTTCAGTTATTCCTCAAATGAAAACTTAAAATATTTTTAACCATAACTACATATAAATGAAAAGAACCAAACATTTATTAACCCAATCAAATTGTTATGTTTTATCATACATAAGATCAATACTATTGCTAAGACAATGTGGAAGACAATACAAATAGAGTTAATGATTATATTTGATGACAACATTTTTTTTTGTTAAGCAAAAAATGAAAGTGACTTTTTATTCATAATTACCCTAATATAATGGTACATGAGGAATGAGTGGGTGATGCGGGGTTTGGATTGGCAGTGAATGTTTTGTATGAAGACCGGAAGGATTGTTGTATATATATACATGATAATAAGGATGGCAAGCAGACACTGTGACAAATGACATCATTGCTCAGATTCACCTGTTGAGAATTCACACTGAGTGGGCTGCCACTACTAATCTACACAAGGTGACTTTTAAGAATAAGTCTAGATTACTGTTTTATAAATTGCTGTAATATCTAGGTGTTTTTTTTGTTTCTGGTTGATATAGAAACCAGATCTGTCATATCAGGTTTCTCGTCATCAATAATTATTCTATGAAATGACTCTTCACTTTTCAGTTGAGTGGGCTGTCTGAATTCTCTGATGAGTGTGGTTGGAATTTAAGCTGGTTAGAAAGGTGGAATCTAATTTCTGTGACTTGAAGGGCTGTACATGAATTGCAAATATAAAATAGGAGTCAAGAGGCATGACCAAAAATCAGATTTTTTTCAAACAGAAGGACATTAAGATTGAATGGTTCCATCACATTATTCTGTTTATTCTGTGAGTCCTGGATGAGAACCATGATATAAATTTAATGTCAAGATGAAAATATAATGCCTTGTGGCATTGTCTTTTTGGATGATATGTTTTTAGTTGTACTATAACAACAGACAGGGCTAAAAATTACAAATAGATATGCCATATAGGGACTATATATTAAATGCTGTTTTCTATATGAGACATTGGAGTTGTTTGTTGGGAATGGCTGTGGTTATTATTCATTTTAACTGTTCCCTTGTTGTGGAGACCCATATTGTATGGGAGATATTGGTAGAAGGCACTAGCCTGCTGAGGCAAGGCATATCACTGCCCACCTATGTCTTGTATTCCTCGGAGCTGATGCATATTTAACCTGCATTGTGAATACAGTACAGGATAGATCACAGTGCTCCTTTGCTTATTCATCTGCATGATTGAGAACTGATACGTAATTAGAAGTCGTCCACACTCCCAGATCTGCTGAACAATACCACACAGCTTTGCTGATATTAATATCTGGCCATAGAAAAGGCTGCTGGTGGATTAACATCACTCAGAAGCAATGGTCTGACCAGTCAACAAGTGTGTAGTGCCAAGCATAGTCTGCAGTGTTCAATCCACTCCAAATCTAAAATGTAAATCTCTTTTGATGATATTAAAAAATTGCATTTTCAAATGTTTCATTATGCAAAAGTGGCTACATTTTGCAAAAATCACCACATGATTATAATGACATTTGCTTTGATGAAGTCTTTGTGTTGGATAATATGGACTTGTGGGGGGGCAGGGCATGGTTGCACTGATGCCCACCACAACAATGTACATAACTGTTGAACTAATTGAATTGGAGGAAGCCATATTGATTGAGTACAATGCATGGTGAGGTCAAGGCTGTGGGGTAATGCAGCAGCAACACTGACCCACTGCCCATCTGGACCACTTGGTCACCGCCTTCTGTTGTTCCATTTCCTCCTTGCCAAGACATATACAGCTGTGAAAAATGGCAATTGTGTGACCAAAACTGTCAAATTCAAAAGTGAATTCAGACTGACAGCTGTGAATGGAACCCAAGTCAAGACAATGCCGCAAGTGAAATCACAGAATTCATAGTCTATTCCTTGGATCCTCATTTCTCAGCCAGAAAAAGGAGTGATGATAGCATAAGAGGAGAAATCTGAAAGAATCGAACAGGTGGATGAGATTAGACATGTCAAAATGGATGATTGCATGTAGCATGCACAAGAGGTCATATCTAGAGGTGGCTTAGGCACAGTATATGAGTTAATTGATCAATCCCAAACAAACATCGGTCCCTTGTTGCATGTTTTGTTTAGACTATGTCGTTTGGAGAAAAAAAACCAGATGAAGCACTTCTATGCTGTGTGTGTAAATATGGTAAAAAGCGATGGTTTGTGAGCAGGCCTGGTGCATTGTATGAGAGGGAGGCAGTTGTATGGCTGTGATCACCGCTGCAGTATGCCGCATGTTACCGGTAAACCACCACCACCTGCAAGTCTTAGCAGACAGATCAAATATAATGTCACACAGAAAGGTAGCGGGGGCATTGTGTCTGGCTGGTAAACTGGATTTTGTAGGTAGCTCGGAAATTGCAGTCATCACAGTTAAACTTGTCCTGTTCATGAATTGAAATGGTTTTGTGGTCAACCAAAAAAAGATTTATATTAATGTATGGGTTATGCAGTAAATTGGTCATCCTATTGTGTGAATGGTATCCATTGTGATAGAGAGTATGACTGTGGCATCAATAACTGATATAATACCAAAACAATCGTTTGTATATTACTTATTATGATCACTTCAAATATTTCTAGCTTACTATTCTATTGTCAGTACACTATTTATCATATTTATCACAAAAATACTAGAACCATTAATGCACACTATTTATCATGATCATTCCTTACCACTTCATACCAGATCCATTATTGGAACCCAATATTTCATGATCCCTTCTTCCCAGACCCATTCTTTTTACCCAATGTATCATGATCACTGCAACAAGTGATCACTAAAATCAGCATCTCTTGCAAGCCTTAGGGATCTTCCATCAAGAAAACATGGTGAACGCTTGATTCTGAGCAGAAAACCTTTACTTTGTTCGAATTGTGGTGAATATTCCTTTTGATGATACTGTGTCTTTACCAGTGGTTTTAATATTAATCACTGCAACAGATTTACTATACAAAGCAGCTGAATGATATCTCCTAAGAAAACTACTTGTTTGTTTTCGACTGTTCCTTACCAGTGCTAGGTATAAATTTTGTTTAGATATTAAGTGGACAAAGGTGTCCTTGCCAAAGGTCAGGTGTAAGATTCTGGGTAAACTCCAAGGTCAGTACTTGGAAATGGGTCTAAAATGGCCTGATGTTATAAGGAGGCAGGGTATACATCAAGATCAATATTATATGGGGAGTGGTGAGTGCCTGGTCAGCTGTCAATACTTATCCTATGTATCAATATGGGGCATTATATATCATAAATCCTAACACATGTATCAGTTCTGTCTATTCTAAAGCAGGTTGTCTTATGATGGTCTTATTCCTGACCATTAATTAAGTAAATGAAGATTTTTTTTTTGGCACATTATCAATTTGATCGATCTGATCCATTTCTTTCTGTTTTGCATGAAACAAAGTCCTTCTTATGTGTTTAAATGAAACACTTAGTTCATCTCAATAACAGAACCATGAATGTTCAACACTCCCAGTGGGATTGCTTTCAGTTAACATAATTTTTACTAATTTTAATTGCAACCATACTGTAAAATTGTACAAAAAAACATTTATTCCACAATGCTAAATGATCTTTATTGTTCAGATGCATAATTTTAAGAAAAGAATATCTGCTCTTAATCAGGTGTTAATATGGTTGAGGAGATTTATACACAGAAACCCATGACAACAAGACCAGTACAGAAATATGACAAGTTATTATAAATATACAATGAGAGGAGTTCTGATCAACATTCTAATGGGATGGACAGACACCTGTAGCATGCACAGCAGGTCTCAGCACACAGTCTGTCCTGTTCACCAGTGAAGTGGGAAATATCTGTCCCATTTTTGCAGTTTTTTTAGTTGAAAAAGACCTTGTAGAAAACTTAAATGAGATTCTAATGTTGGTGCAGTCATTTTCAAATCAACCACATGGGCGGGAGAAGAATTTGGGTGTGCACAGAACACAAAAAATAGCCATACTTTCTGTTTTGTGGTAAGCATGTTTGTGGCAGCACTACACTTATGAGGTTTTCATGCATAGAAGTGCAAAAGGAAGATTTTGGTTGGAAAGATAAGGTAATTGATAATTGACCTGAGCTCAGTTAACCCATTAATTCATCAATAGCAGATATCTGGTTATTGTTGAATACTGCTCCATGTGCAACTGCTGCCATATTGACTTGACTTGGGCAATACAGTTCATGGTAATATATAATTTTAGCTTCAACATTTTCCTATCTTATCAGGTATTTTAGTTATTTAAAAAAAGTAAAGATCCTAAAGAGAGGATTTCAACTTTAAAAAATATTGTTTATCATTGGAACAGATGATGATCATATTCAAGATAATAACCCTCATACACATTGGTATTGAAGATTACGGCGAAACTTCTCATATGTATAGATATCATAGGCATGAAAATCCTGTCCCATAAGTGAGGGTGGAGAAGGGCACATATCAGAGGTGTGACAACCCTAGAGGTTAAGGTGAAGCAGTGCACATGTGTAGATATCAGAGGTGTGAATATCAATGATGAGTCAGCTATGCCACCTCATTTCACCTGCTACTTGAGCATTACTCATCCCATCAGTTTAACGCCCAGCGAGCTAGATGGGGTAGCACTTGGCTCTGATGGTTCATTGGTATCATCAGGACATGCTGCTCTAAGATTTCACCCTTCACAAAGAGGCTTTTACTAATTATAAGTCATTTTAAATTGTCTGATATTGAGGGTCTGCAAAAACAAATTTGTTTGAATATGGAAAATATGTGAAACATGATTGATATTTACATATATTTTTTCTGATGTTTTATTCAAAGAGCTTCATATTTATATGTTTAAAATGAAAACAGTGATAACTTGTCATTACAATAGATCAGACAATGTTGGAAGTGTCGAGTGTCATGTATACTGCAGATAGCATTATGCCAGTATTATAGACAAAACACATAAGGAGCAGTGACAGGGTTCTGGTATGCCTGAACATCATATTGCCACAACCATAATATCCATCAACATTTTAATATTTCCTTTCCATGACAACCATCATCATATTCCTCATTGTGATATTATAACCATTAACATATTCCTCATATTGCTATAACCATGGTGATAGTCCCACATCTAGTGGTATATAACTGCTATTTTAACATTATATTATCATGATAGAAGTCCTGAAACCATAACAAAACCATTTTAACCAAGACCAATATTTCATAATAACCCCTCCAACAGTATCTATATTTTCATGTTAATGCTGACTTTCTCCATATTGGCAATTAACCACTATACATGTCTGCATGTTGCCATCACAGTAGTCTGCATAGTGCTGATCTCACTGCTCATTTTGCCACCAGTTGTGTTTTGTTATTTCAGCCATGTCATTAATATATAGAAAATAAACATGATCTTTTAATGCAACTATGAATGACAGAGCCCAATCTGCTTCCTGAAACCTGCCATAAATAGTCATATCAGATAATATAATGCAAGAAAGGGAATTTGTGAATTTATGGGACATAGTTGTGTTTTATTGGTATTATTTTCTTGTACAGAAGTGTATTTATATGATTGCAATTAAGATTATATGGTTAATGTTGACTTGGCAATGAAGGAGCGGCTGAGGTAAAGATGCAGGACTGTGATTATACAGCTGAGATAAGGACATTCCTGCACTGTAGGCTGGGGACACCAGGTGCTGCAGGCTTGTATAGTCATGATAATCCTGCCTATCAAATGTTATATCGCTTTACTGTGCACTCAATGCAGTGGAGACTGGTGGGAGTCCGTGGGTTGTGGTTTGTCAGCAGGAACTGCTGTGTGTGGGATAGTAACCATGATATTTGACCACAAAATTATTGTGTGTGTGGTGAAGTGGGTGGTATTTGCAGATATGTGTTGTATAAGTGTGTACCTTGTGAATCTGCACACATCTGGGAGGCAACATTCCCATACATGAGCAGTGGCGAGCACAGGATGGGGCTGGCCAGGCAGGTTGGTCACACTGCGCACACTGCCATGCATGCATTGTTGACATCATTATGTATTTGGCACACAGACAATTGGTGTGTTGGCTGGGCACATATTGATCAGGTGCAGCCACCCAGTCATGCAGAAAAAGTCCTCAATTGCCAGTATACAGGGTTGCGGTGAAGGTGGATGCAGGCCTCTTGCACACAGCTGGCTGCTGGCTGGCATGGCTGCCTGGCTGGGGAGAGCACTGGGCGGGTATGAAGGCTGATGATAGTAGCACACACCACTGCCAGCATCAACCACCAGGCAGCAGCAGTAGCAGACTGTCACTGACTCACTGACAGCAACCTGCCTGCAGACTGCCTGCTCTACCACTGGGTGCTGATGGGTCGGCTTGACCCACCTCACTCATTCACTGTGCAGATATGCTGATATGGGCAGTGTTCCCGGCCTGTTACTATGCCTGCTTAGTCCCCTCCTCCTCCCTGTCCCCACTGAGACCCGCTCAATATGAATAAAAGATAAGACAGGCTCTGATGCTCAGCTCCACACCATGGTCTGCCTGCCCAACATTTTAACATCCATTATCGGACATTGACAAGCTGCCGAGCTTGCTACCTGGCTATGCCAACCAGCCCAGCAGAGCCATCTGGTGGACAATGTTCAGCGTATTATGTAATGTCTCATGTTAGATGAGGCTGGCACAGTCAGACAGGAAGTTAGTGATCTGTGGTATAATATGGTGCCAAGTGACAGCATCTGTGATCATGGTAGGCAGTGCAGTTATCATAGGGATTCAAGGTGGGCCTTGATAGCAGCAAGTGTGTATATATATATATGGATCCATCTTCTGCTTAAAGATGAAAGATGAAAGATATAACAATATACACATGCATATTATATAAATCATAAGCTTTATAGATCGTTTGCCATGCATATTACCTTCACTGTGCTAGTCTTTAATATAATTCTTCATAGGAATATCTGAAATTCAGTCTTATTGTATATATGATGAATTAGCTCGTGATCAGGAAGTTTGATCACAAGAGGCACCGAGGCATCATAATTCTATCAGAAATAACAAACATCATTGTGATTATTCCAACTCGGTATTTCAATTGATTGAGGCTGCAGATTACAACACAAAGATCATACCAAAACCATTGCCACCCATAAACCATTTCTTGACATAAGCCATAGATGTATCCAAACTAATATATTTTATAATTTTAGCTTTTATTCCAACTTACTATTTTTTTAACAAAGATATTTTAAGTATCTTCATCGTAGTTGTATAATCGTACCTTCCTTGAACTGCTCACAGTGTAGCCTTTCATCTTGATTGGATACTGCTTCAGAAAGGAGGAATGCTATTTAATGAATATATTGTAAAGGGCTGCCTTCCTGAAAGCTAAAGATAGCACAAGTAAAGGCTTTAATATCCCTTGGCTCTCCCAATGTGCAAATGCCAATATCTGAACATAAATAATTCTCATCTATCACCAGGTGGCACCCCAAGATCAGCATTGTGTTTTGATATTGGTTTTATGATTCCATGTATAGTGGAAATTGATCTATTCATTGGATATAATCATGAAATGTACAGTTATCATTAATACTTCTAATTAGACAGTATATATATATATATATATGTATAACACGATGGACAAGCATTCATGAATTTGGTAAAATATTTTGGTATGATTCACAGTGGGGTTTATGCAGTGGTTTAATATTGGATTAAATATCAATTCTTTTCTCTGCAAATTGATGTTTTTCAAATTTTAGACGTTTTTAGGTTTTTGAAATGTCACTCATTTCAGGAACAAAGTAATTTTAAGTGAATCCTACGTGCTCTGTATAAACCTTGATATGGCCTTTTTGGTAAATAGGAATTGATTAAAAGTACATACCATTTATTGTTTGAAATGTGTTCTTAATTTTATCAGTATTTACAAAGGACTAATCTATGGAATATGCTTCACAATTGAAATGTTTTAAAATGACAGACGTCATTAACTAAGATATCTTTTTCTGTTTCTGTATTTGCAGGTAAATATTGAATGATCAATTATCTGAGTGTCAAAAGAATCAGTTGGTTTGCATCAGCTAAGTATAACCTATGATATTAATTAAACAAGTGTATTATACCATTTTCCTCGTCAGAAATGTCTCACAGACTCTGTCCTGAGTATTTGAAAAATAAAGCTTCATATTAACTGACCCACATTGCTGCCTTTCAGAATTTCTTGATTTATTCTAAAAACATCCACTATATTCAGAATTTTAATTTTTAAATCACTCCTAGCATTATGATAAAAACTTGGATTCAACACAGATAAGCTAAATAATTATGATTATCATAGAATGAGACATTTTTTAGAGGAATTTGGGTTATCAAAACAAGTGGAACAGGTCAAAATAAATTTCATTCCAAGGCAATTGCAAAGGTCATCAAGTTCTTGCTTCGGTTATGGTGTTTCATGAAAAATGCCATTTGTTTCCACCAGGGAGAAAAACGAAAAGTTGACACTAGGTGGAGGCACAATATCATAACTGTGTCCCATAAATTGAAAGTTTTTAGTGTCTCTGATGAAAGTAAACTCAAAGCAATTTCTTTTTGATTTGCAAGAAAAAAAAATTTGTTGCCAAAAAAATCAGATGGAAATATCATTTTATTTTTTATTTTTTTTATTATTTCTGGTAAATATAGTTTTTTTGTTCAGCAGACTGAGTGCCAATGGCATCAATGAATAGAAACTGTCATTGTGTAAAAACAATATAGTATATAAAGAATCAGCAGGGAAAAGTAAGGGCAGAGCCAGTTTATTATATATTATGATTTCAGAAATAGGACATATAATTAAAATTAAAATTTTAGAGACAGCATTTAATTAATGATATTGCAATATGTATTATAGAGTTAAGCTATGCTCACACTTGTAATTGGACATAAACTATAATGGCATAATCAGAGGGGATGTTTATATAAACAGTGATAATGTATTAAATATTTAAAGCTGCAGTTTGATTCTGATGTATTGTGGGGCTTGTTTATTGAAGCATTTATGCAGTAGTTGTATTTGCATTTCCCTTAAGTATATCTGTATAGTATACAGGTGTCATCTATGTTGTGAGTAGGTGATAGATGGTTGTTCTGAGTCACTGTCATCTACCATACATTGCCATGCTTTATTCTGGCACATTATAAGCCCTTGTTCTGTTGTTAATATATCGAACATATCAAGCTGGTGCATCACCAGTACAATATCCATTGAAATGAGCTTTGCAGTTTTAAAGCCAATTTGAAGATTAAGCATTTGAATTTGGTAATTGGATGCTGATCCATTAGAGTTGTAAATGATTATTTTCAAATGGAAGAGCTGGCTTTCCTTTAAGCTTTACTCATTGAATATAGCAGATGATTGGGTAGTGTGGAGGACCGCATTTTGTTATGTTAGACAAGTTGATGACAGGGTAACATGGAAGACCAGCCTGCCCTTGTAGCACACACAGTAGGTAACAGGGTAGCATGGAAGACCAGCCTGCCCTGGTAGCATACACAGTAGGTAACAGGGTGTTAAGGAGGACCAGCCTGCCCTGGTAGCACACACAGTAGGTAACAGGGTGTTAAGGAGGACCAGCCTGTCCTGGTAGCACACAAAGTAGGTAACAGGGTAGCATGGAGGACCAGCCTGCCCTGGTAGCACACACAGTAGGTAACAGGGTGATATGGAGGACCAGTCTGTCCTGGTTAGCACACATAGTAGGTAACAGGGTGGTATTGAGGACCAGCCTGTCCTGGTAGCACACATAGTAGTTAACAGGGTGATAGGAGGACCAGCCTGCCCTGATAGTACACACAGTAGGTAACAGGGTAGCATGGAAGACCAGCCTGCCTTTGTAGCACACACAGTAGATAACAGGGTAGCATGGAAGACCAGCCTGCCCTGGCAACACACACAGTAGGTAACAGGGTGATATGGAGGACCAGCCTGCCCTGGTAGCACACAAAGTAGGTAACAGGGTGTTAAGGAGGACCAGCCTGCCCTGATAGTACACACAGTAGGTAACAGGGTAGCATGGAAGACCAGCCTGCCCTGGTAGCACACACAGTAGGTAACAGGGTGTTAAGGAGGACCAGCCTGTCCTGGTTAGCACATACAGTAGGTAACAGGGTAGCATGGAGGACCAGCCTGTCCTGGTAGCACACACAGTAGGTAACAGGGTGGCATGGAGGACCAGCCTGCCCTGGTAGCATACACAGTAGGTAACAGGGTGTTAAGGAGGACCAGCCTGCCCTGGTAGCACACACAGTAGGTAACAGGGTGGCATGGAGGACCAGCCTGTCCTGGTAGCACACAAAGTAGGTAACAGGGTGGTATGGAGGACCAGCCTGTCCTGGTAGCACACACAGTAGGTAACAGGGTGATATGGAGGACCACCCTGGCCTTGTAGCACACACAGTAGGTAACAGGGTGGTATGGAGGACCAGCCTGCCCTGATAGTACACACAGTAGGTAACAGGGTAGCATGGAAGACCAGCCTGCCTTTGTAGCACACACAGTAGATAGCAGGGTAGCATGGAGGACCAGCCTGCCCTGGTAGCATACACAGTAGGTAACAGGGTGTTAAGGAGGACCAGCCTGCCCTGGTAGCACACACAGTAGGTAACAGGGTGGCATGGAGGACCAGCCTGTCCTGGTAGCACACAAAGTAGGTAACAGGGTGATATGGAGGACCACCCTGGCCTTGTAGCACACACAGTAGGTAACAGGGTGGTATGGAGGACCAGCCTGCCCTGATAGTACACACAGTAGGTAACAGGGTAGCATGGAAGACCAGCCTGCCTTTGTAGCACACACAGTAGATAGCAGGGTAGCATGGAAGACCAGCCTGCCCTGGTAGCACATAAAGTAGGTAACAGGGTGGCATGGAGGACCAGCCTGCCTTTGTAGCATACACAGTAGGTAACAGGGTGGTATGGAGGACCAGTCTGCCCTGGTAGCACACAAAGTAGGTAACAGGGTGATATGGAGGACCAGTCTGCCCTGGTAGCACACAAAGTAGGTAACAGGGTGGCATGGAGGACCAGCCTGCCTTTGTAGCATACACAGTAGGTAACAGGGTGGTATGGAGGACCAGCCTGCCCTGATAGTACACACAGTAGGTAACAGGGTAGCATGGAAGACCAGCCTGCCCTGGTAGCACACACAGTAGGTAACAGGGTGATATGGAGGACCAGTCTGCCCTGATAGTACACACAGTAGGTAACAGGGTGGTATGGAGGACCAGCCTGTCCTGGTAGCACACACAGTAGGTAACAGGGTGATATGGAGGACCACCCTGGCCTTGTAGCACACACAGTAGGTAACAGGGTGGTATGGAGGACCAGCCTGCCCTGATAGTACACACAGTAGGTAACAGGGTAGCATGGAAGACCAGCCTGCCCTGGTAGCACACACAGTAGGTAACAGGGTGGTATGGAGGACCAGCCTGCCCTGATAGTACACACAGTAGGTAACAGGGTAGCATGGAAGACCAGCCTGCCTTTGTAGCACACAGTAGATAACAGGGTAGCATGGAAGACCAGCCTGCCCTGGCAGCACATAAAGTAGGTAACAGGGTGGCATGGAAGACCAGCCTGCCTTTGTAGCACACACAGTAGGTAACAGGGTGGTATGGAGGACCAGCCTGCCCTGGTAGCACACACAGTAGGTAACAGGGTGATATGGAGGACCAGTCTGCCCTGGTAGCACACAAAGTAGGTAACAGGGTGGTATGGAGGACCAGCCTGCCCTGGTAGCACACACAGTAGGTAACAGGGTAGCATGGAAGACCAGCCTGCCTTTGTAGCACACAGTAGATAACAGGGTAGCATGGAAGACCAGCCTGCCCTGGCAGCACATAAAGTAGGTAACAGGGTGGCATGGAAGACCAGCCTGCCTTTGTAGCACACACAGTAGGTAACAGGGTGGTATGGAGGACCAGCCTGCCCTGGTTAGCACATACAGTAGGTAACAGGGTGATATGGAGGACCAGTCTGCCCTGGTAGCACACACAGTAGGTAACAGGGTGGCATGGAAGACCAGCCTGCCCTGGTAGCACACAAAGTAGGTAACAGGGTGTTAAGGAGGACCAGCCTGCCCTGATAGTACACACAGTAGGTAACAGGGTAGCATGGAAGACCAGCCTGCCCTGGTAGCACACACAGTAGGTAACAGGGTGTTAAGGAGGACCAGCCTGTCCTGGTTAGCACATACAGTAGGTAACAGGGTAGCATGGAGGACCAGCCTGTCCTGGTAGCACACACAGTAGGTAACAGGGTGGCATGGAGGACCAGCCTGCCCTGGTAGCATACACAGTAGGTAACAGGGTGTTAAGGAGGACCAGCCTGCCCTGGTAGCACACACAGTAGGTAACAGGGTGGTATGGAGGACCAGCCTGCCCTGGTAGCACACACAGTAGGTAACAGGGTGATATGGAGGACCAGCCTGCCCTGGTAGCACACACAGTAGGTAACAGGGTAGCATGGAGGACCAGCCTGCCCTGGTAGCACACAAAGTAGATAACAGGGTAGCATGGAGGACCAGCCTGTCCTGGTAGCACACAAAGTAGGTAACAGGGTGGTATGGAGGACCAGCCTGTCCTGGTAGCACACACAGTAGGTAACAGGGTGATATGGAGGACCAGCCTGCCCTGGTAGCACACACAGTAGATAACAGGGTAGCATGGAGGACCAGCCTGCCCTGGTAGCACACACAGTAGGTAACAGGGTGGCATGGAGGACCAGCCTGTCCTGGTAGCACACAAAGTAGGTAACAGGGTGGTATGGAGGACCAGCCTGTCCTGGTAGCACACACAGTAGGTAACAGGGTGATATGGAGGACCACCCTGGCCTTGTAGCACACACAGTAGGTAACAGGGTGGTATGGAGGACCAGCCTGCCCTGATAGTACACACAGTAGGTAACAGGGTAGCATGGAAGACCAGCCTGCCTTTGTAGCACACACAGTAGATAGCAGGGTAGCATGGAGGACCAGCCTGCCCTGGTAGCATACACAGTAGGTAACAGGGTGTTAAGGAGGACCAGCCTGCCCTGGTAGCACACACAGTAGGTAACAGGGTGGCATGGAGGACCAGCCTGTCCTGGTAGCACACAAAGTAGGTAACAGGGTGATATGGAGGACCACCCTGGCCTTGTAGCACACACAGTAGGTAACAGGGTGGTATGGAGGACCAGCCTGCCCTGATAGTACACACAGTAGGTAACAGGGTAGCATGGAAGACCAGCCTGCCTTTGTAGCACACACAGTAGATAGCAGGGTAGCATGGAAGACCAGCCTGCCCTGGTAGCACATAAAGTAGGTAACAGGGTGGCATGGAGGACCAGCCTGCCTTTGTAGCATACACAGTAGGTAACAGGGTGGTATGGAGGACCAGTCTGCCCTGGTAGCACACAAAGTAGGTAACAGGGTGATATGGAGGACCAGTCTGCCCTGGTAGCACACAAAGTAGGTAACAGGGTGGCATGGAGGACCAGCCTGCCTTTGTAGCATACACAGTAGGTAACAGGGTGGTATGGAGGACCAGTCTGCCCTGGTAGCACACAAAGTAGGTAACAGGGTGATATGGAGGACCAGTCTGCCCTGGTAGCACACAAAGTAGGTAACAGGGTGGTATGGAGGACCAGCCTGTCCTGGTAGCACACACAGTAGGTAACAGGGTGATATGGAGGACCACCCTGGCCTTGTAGCACACACAGTAGGTAACAGGGTGGTATGGAGGACCAGCCTGCCCTGATAGTACACACAGTAGGTAACAGGGTAGCATGGAAGACCAGCCTGCCCTGGTAGCACACACAGTAGATAACAGGGTGATATGGAGGACCAGTCTGCCCTGATAGTACACACAGTAGGTAACAGGGTGGTATGGAGGACCAGCCTGTCCTGGTAGCACACACAGTAGGTAACAGGGTGATATGGAGGACCACCCTGGCCTTGTAGCACACACAGTAGGTAACAGGGTGGTATGGAGGACCAGCCTGCCCTGATAGTACACACAGTAGGTAACAGGGTAGCATGGAAGACCAGCCTGCCCTGGTAGCACACACAGTAGGTAACAGGGTGGTATGGAGGACCAGCCTGCCCTGATAGTACACACAGTAGGTAACAGGGTAGCATGGAAGACCAGCCTGCCTTTGTAGCACACAGTAGATAACAGGGTAGCATGGAAGACCAGCCTGCCCTGGCAGCACATAAAGTAGGTAACAGGGTGGCATGGAAGACCAGCCTGCCTTTGTAGCACACACAGTAGGTAACAGGGTGGTATGGAGGACCAGCCTGCCCTGGTAGCACACACAGTAGGTAACAGGGTGATATGGAGGACCAGTCTGCCCTGGTAGCACACAAAGTAGGTAACAGGGTGGTATGGAGGACCAGCCTGCCCTGGTAGCACACACAGTAGGTAACAGGGTAGCATGGAAGACCAGCCTGCCTTTGTAGCACACAGTAGATAACAGGGTAGCATGGAAGACCAGCCTGCCCTGGCAGCACATAAAGTAGGTAACAGGGTGGCATGGAAGACCAGCCTGCCTTTGTAGCACACACAGTAGGTAACAGGGTGGTATGGAGGACCAGCCTGCCCTGGTAGCACACACAGTAGGTAACAGGGTGATATGGAGGACCAGTCTGCCCTGGTAGCACACAAAGTAGGTAACAGGGTGGTATGGAGGACCAGCCTGCCCTGGTAGCACACACAGTAGGTAACAGGGTAGCATGGAAGACCAGCCTGCCTTTGTAGCACACAGTAGATAACAGGGTAGCATGGAAGACCAGCCTGCCCTGGCAGCACATAAAGTAGGTAACAGGGTGGCATGGAAGACCAGCCTGCCTTTGTAGCACACACAGTAGGTAACAGGGTGGTATGGAGGACCAGCCTGCCCTGGTAGCACACACAGTAGGTAACAGGGTGATATGGAGGACCAGTCTGCCCTGGTAGCACACAAAGTAGGTAACAGGGTGGTATGGAGGACCAGCCTGCCCTGGTAGCACACATAGTAGGTAACAGGGTGATATGGAGGACCAGCCTGCCCTGGTAGCACACATAGTAGGTAACATGGTGATATGGAGGACCAGCCTGTCCTGGTAGCACACAAAGTAGGTAACAGGGTGGTATGGAGGACCAGTCTGCCCTGGTAGCACACAAAGTAGGTAACATGGTGATATGGAGGACCAGCCTGCCCTGGTAGCACACAAAGTAGGTAACATGGTGGCATGGAAGACCAGCCTGCCCTGGTAGCACACAAAGTAGGTAACAGGGTGGTATGGAGGACCAGCCTGCCCTGGTTAGCAGCAGATGAAGGGATGAGGTGGAGGACTGGTAGGTCATACAATAGATGACTTCACATACAGAAGATAACAAGGAGTCCAAGCTGGATTACTGGGTTTCCTATAGTATTGAGCTTCTCCATGAATAAAGTAAAGTTTTGACCACATGTTGTTGAGAAATGAGATTATACAGAGGAGATTGGTGGGAATAGAAGTAAATAATAAGGATTGAGCTTGCTGGCCTGCACAGTGTGCATTATTTACAGAGTGCTGTGTGGACGTCAGCAGTTGTACATGATAGGTGGTGTAGCAGTATTGAACCCGTCCCACATCAAAGTGATGAGAGATGTACACACTGCTCCCTCCACTGCCAAAGGACCATACAGCACCTGTACACCACTGTGTTGTCTATCTGTAGAGGACAGTCATACGTAGATGACAGTCATACAAGCCTGCCTGCGTACCAGGCTGCCTGCCTGCCTGCCTGCCCAGTCAACCACAGCTCAGCAGCCAACCAGCCTGCGTACATAACCTCTGTATTCCCACACAGCCCCTATACAAAGTGTAGGCTGTGGGCCGGTCTCAAGTAGGAGAGCACAGCCTGCTTATATACAGTACTCAGTGGAGTTGCATGTGGCTAGGTGTAGCTTATATAGGATGTACTTGGAAATGTAGTAGCATCACGTCCAGTCCACGCAGCAGGAGTATACTGGTAGATGACAGCTGCCCACATCCCTGTAATATAACTGTATCTCCACCATTTATCAATTATTACTCCACTTGTGAATATGTTCAAGATTCATGCGTTCACTTCGCTTAGCGCAGGCAGTGCGAAGAAGGCTAATTATACAGGAACATTGGTCTGTTTTGGAAGTACCTAACATTGGAGTATCCAAGAAGACAACTCACTGAGGATCATAACTTCCTCATCATATAATTAATACATTGGTCAACATTTGTTTTATTCCATTGGATATTAATTTGTAAAGGATGTTTGTAGAGATGGATTTGATTGCCGGTTTGCATTATTATCATCACCCAGCTGATGAGAAGTACCAAGTGCTGTGTGCCGTACCTGGTTAAGTCTCTCTGAGAAGAGCACCTCACTCAACTCCTCTGCTACTAGCTAAACACCACTATAACAATATCCCCAAAACTCACTTATCCACACTAGAGCTTGATTATAATCAGTCTCAGTGGTCTAAGCATAGACAGGATTTCTGTATCACTCAGAATAATAGTCCAGGATGAGGAACTTTGATCCCATATCATACACAAGACAGGAGAGAAGTGTCCCTAATGGAGCAGTAAAAGTAAGTTCAACTATTCACCCAACCTTAGATATCAATAGATACAGTTTACATTCATCTTCTCAAAACATTTTTTTTTATAGTTTTCTAGGTTTTGTAGTTAAAGGAAGAAATATTTTCCTGAAGTTCAGCATTGTTGATTCACAGGAATATTTAAGAACATGTTTCAATTAAAATCTGATATAATTAGCAGTGATCTTATCAATTACTAAAATATTTTATCCAGATTAGGAGGAAGTGGTATTTTAAGAATGCAGGAGAGGATTTGATGATTCAGAGTTTTGGGAGCACAGTAGGTGGGACAGGGTTACCAATGATAACATATCCACACTTTAGTTTTCCTGCACAGCCAAAGCTAATGTTCCATGTGATTTCCATCTTTGACCTTTGCACACCAGACCAATGCTGATAAATTGAAAAACATCAATCAATCTGCTATTTTTGTTTAATGGCTAATCACAGAAAAGTGTAAATTTTATGAGAATGATCTGAGTTTTTTTACCAATCACAAAACATTTTTAAAAATAGATAGGAATTGAATCATTTGTGGCTGTTTGAACAATACAAGGGGAATGTATACTCCCTGTTTCCAGCAAATGCCTTGTTGTTTGGCAATCTAAACGTTGATGGTGAAAATAGATAATCACCAAAATTGCAAATAATCATCATCCTTTAGTTTTTATAACATTTTTAATAGAGAAGACCATACAATTTAAGAGATTTAAGGTGTCCATGCCCAGTGTTTTGCTTGTACTTCTATTGATATAAAAACTTGCGTGCTAGCCAGAGTGTGTGCTGCATATATTACGTTAAGATGGAAAGAGATGCTGAAATATTAGCAAAACTGGACTCCATACTAGGTTACTCATATAAAAATGAAGATAGATCAAAATAATAACACCAACATACATCACTCACTTGATATCATTGATATAATTGGAAGAATGGTCTCATATAATTCAATAGGAGAGTATGATTTCATGCGAGTGAACAATGGTTAATGGAGTCTGAGGTGGGTTACATGTCTGCCATGATGCGTATGTGTTGTGGAAGTCTAATGGATCAATCAATTAGCTGACAAGAGAGTATTCAGAAGTAGGGTCCAGAATGAACATGTCCAGGTGGAATTTATCAAGTATTTGACTGTTTATCATTTGATGGACTGCGGACAGTTAATTTCAATGAAGAGGAAACAAATCACACACATGACTGGCCATCAACCTGGTTATTTCTTGCAGTACACTTGTACAGTGTGTCATCGTGGAATCACATTGCATACATTCACACCTTGACATTTGATTGAACCAGGTGTGGGATGTGACTCTAGCAAATAAACAGATCATATATCTGCATAGTTATGGAATCTAACACTCAAATTAGGGGATTCCTTGTATTAGGTAGACCCTATTACCACATTGAGAGAGGGGGAAGGCATTCCTTTCCTTCTGAGGCTGTATTACTTCTAGCATGGTGATGCCGACACATAGAATGTTTTACTGACTTCCACACCAGCCCTATTGAAGTAAAGTTTAATTCTTGGTCGATATTTTTGTTTCTGAATAATTTACATGACTATGAATTTAAAACTGCTGAGATCTTCTGTCAAAGAGTACAACTAAAGATGACTATTGATTTTGAAGATATTTCCATCAGATATTAAAGGTTGTGTTAAATATCGGAATCCTGTTTTCCTGTTGAATAGGAGGGAAGAGAACATTAGTACTTCATGTCTTAAGATAGCGATTGTTACCAGAATTAGTGAAATATTATCATGAGATGTGTATGTGTTATGCCAGTGGCTTGTGTGTTTGTTGCTTGTGGCTTTTATGGCAGGTAACCCTTGCTGAGTGCTGCTAAGATAGGTGATGATCTACAGCACACAAACTACTCATTTAGGGGCTTGTGTTTCCCAGTGCCCTCCTGCCATCCCTGCCACATATCCGGCTCATCTCTACTGACACAGGATCGGGTAGACCAGTCACAACCATGCAAACAACACACATCAAGGACATTGTTCCACACCAAGACCACTGCCTTTCATGTTCAACTGTTAGATGTCATATAAAAGCAGGACGACCTTGCTATTTATTGTAAACCAACAATTTTCGCTGATAAAAGAATATATAAAAATACATCAAATTAAATGTTCTTGTGGGGGTGATTAGAAACAGTTTTGATGTTGATTTGGCAGTTGTGCAAGTTTCATTTCATGTGAAATGAGATAATATTCATTAATATACAGGTGTGTGATCATTTGCACCTCTTTTCCCTTCTCATTCAGTCTTTAAGTATCCATCGGCATACACTATAAATGTAACAAAGTTTAGAAACAGGAATAACATGGTCATGAATAAATCTGAGATTAGAGATATATAATTGATTTGACAAGCTTATTTTTTGTTGCTTTAACTGTAGAGTTGGCAGAATGGTGAATGTGAAATCCCACAGGAACATAAGCTGACAATGAGAGCACATATCAAGACAGAGATAAGATCTGCCATCAACAAGTCTCTTGTCATGGCTTCAGCACACATCTTACTGATAAATTAGGTCACTTTAGGTGCTTATGTGTAAAGATGTTGCTTGCATCTTCACTTCCACTTCTTGATTCCAGCATAATTACATATAGCAAGAATTGGCAAAGCAGGGACATTAAACATGTTTAATTTAATTGCTTTGAAGTGTTTTGTGCAGTGATTAAAGGCAGACATGGACATAACAATATTGCCAAACAATGCAGTTTTAGCAGAACTCTGACAATGAGGTTAAAAGATGGTAGCAACAGCAGCCAAAATGGTTCGTTAGCCAGAGAGAGCATTAATTATTTAGCACCGTTATAGATTCTCCCCTGTGGGCCCATTGTTTCATAGGCAACAAATCGGGGGACAACTGAGCAGAGCAGCTGAGCAGAGAGGCCAGTGCCAGGTCTCCATATTGATTCCACGGTGGATGCCCTCTGTGTGGTCATAGCATACCTTGCACAATGCCGGACAATCTATGCTACAAATAGGCCCATATGCACTGTGCACACAGCTCGCAAATGGGGGATCAAGAAACATTAACAACTGACATGCATTATAATGTAGTTGGCAAAGTGGTGGAAACAAAGTTGTTTGTCAAGTTGTAACTGATTGCTCATTCAGTTATGCTTTGATATGTGGATGAACACCTGGCTCAACTCATTACCAAAATCATCAGCTCTTCCTATGGTTTTGTTAAGTGAGCAGAAGAGTAGTCTATTTTTAAAAAATAAAATAAATTAACAGTGTCGTTTTATTCCTTCCCAAACAATTTATTTCGAGACATTTGCTTAAAATTGAACTTGTGATGGATCGTACTGTATAATGTGGCATTATGGAATGTGTCTGTGACAGATGAGTGAAGGAAATGAGGGTTGCTTTTCAATATGTTGCAACATAATTGATTGTTGATGCATTTGCAAGAATCTACAACGGTGCCACAATAGCCATTAATTAGTGATCATTAGTATCCGATAGGCTGGTTGAATTCACCTATATATAAATAATTTGATACATATATAGTCAGTCATTAGGTTTCTTTCAACAAGAGATGTGTGAACCATAATAATCTTTGCAGTATTCATTTACTGTAATTTCCATACACACAGATATGTTGGTAACCGGTCACATTCTTTCTGTGTGATCCAATTTAGCTGTGTATTTTTATAGACAGTATCTACAGATTCATATATCATCTATCAAGAGAAAAGATGAGGTTGGGATTGATTCTCTATGGATAGCGGTGTAATAAGTGGTGGTTTTGTTTGTTAATTAGCCTATATGTCACTGGTCATATCTCTCCTCAGTGCCTATAAGGCAAACATGACCTATAAGGCAAACATCTATATATGGAAATGTAGTTGTCAGATGGTAAGGATTGAACCTGGGCCATAAATTGGAATAAATAATCTTAAGTTCCCAATTTTTCTGACCAACCAAAATGTGCTTTTAAATTAGTCCCAAACTGTTATGCATGTTGTTTTTATTCTCATTGTTAGGCCGACAGTGGGTAGATAAGAGACCCTGTGTGCAGGTGTGACACAACCCTTTCTCATGTGTAGCTGATCAGAGCTCTGTCTGCATCTTCAAGATTTTCAAAACTGTTAAACACGTATTGGAATCCAGTTTCAACAAAATTCTTGGAAGAAAAATCTTGTCTATTTACATTTTCAAAGCCATATTGAATTCATCCTAGTCATAACATATAATGCGACAATAACTTGTTAAGAATTTGATTCAATGGTAATCAAAATACTCCAAGACATCCAGACAAATTTAAGAATGGTGGTATAAAGTTACGAATTAATCTACTAGTAGGCCTGTACAACATATCTCATTCTCTTTTCTGAATGTCAATAGAATATGTCAAATATTCATAATGTCTGTTGCTTACCAATTGATACTCAGAGGGTCAGACAAGGCCTGTCCTAATGGACAAAATGAACATTTACTTTGAATGTATCATGCATTTATTTATACTGCAATAATATACCGGTATAATCAGCATTTCTTATATTCAGTTCAGGTCAATTCATTAGATTTTGAAAGTACTCGGTATATTATACATACAATGGTGAAAGAGTGAGAACATTATCATATATTAAAAGGGAGTTAGTTATCTGACCATGATGATCTGACAATACACTCAGTTGTGAAACTTTTTTCAAATAAAAGTACATTATGAGGATATTCTTAGTCTTAGATATGACAACTTGCTTTCACCTATGACAGACTATTATTAGATATAACTGAATCTTACTCGATATGTTAGTTTTAAAAGTGTGCTGTCTGAAACTGTTGTAGTATTAGATGTGGTAATTTAATCAACTTTATATCTACCAACTTGATATTTACGCAATTTTTACTAAAGATATACAACAAGGGACCATGTTGATGGCCTTAAAAAAACAGAATGTGATAACAATTACCTGTTCCACAGAAAAGTGTTTGATTTTTTAAAATTTACTTTCTAACTTGATATATGTAAGGACATGTGCAAATCTACAACACTGCAAATGTTGAAATCTATTTCAATACTTGTATTGAAAAGTAAATTTGCATATATCCAGCTTTGATGCATGATGGCTTTGCTTCATGCTACTATTTATTGAATGATGTGTGTGCATAGGCTAACTCCCACATGAAACATAACAATGTTTTCAATATCCTTACATCCTTCTGCTCTCCATGTTTCAATAGTAATTTGACGAAGATCGCTAAAACAAAGCAGAACATTATTAAAAGCAAAATTGGACAGTAAAGCCAATGTTTCATGTTAGCCTTATAGAAAGCCTGAGTTGGGATTGTCAATTTGAAGATTTGACAATTTCTTCTCACGTTATTGCAAAATGGCAAATAATACATTGATTGTGGTAGTTAACCTTATGTGCTTTAATACTGACAATTATACACTATTTATTTTCTCTTTATTCAAGAAGGATAAAAATCAGAAAATAAAAATACACCTATTTATGAATACTTCATTTCAATGTTTTGTTGGCCAGAAGCATCACAAAATAGTGTAAATTGCTGTATTAATGTAAAGATGCAGTCTTACAGTTGTGAATGCTGAGTGAATGTTTAATTCTAACCTGTATTATGTGATCTCTATTTGTTTAACAGCAGAGAGCAGGCCTCATCCAAGTATGTATCCCAAACACTTCATCCCTAACTAATAAGTAGCCTCTAAATACATGTGTACATGTGTCCTTTTTTTCTAATTTTTTTAGATTGTAATATTTGATTTTTTTCTTTATAACTGTAGTTGTTTACTGGTCTTAGATATGGTTCTTCTGTCATTTTAAGTGAGTGTAAATTGTTGATGTTTAGTTTCAAATGATCATTTTAATTGAATATGGTATCCAATTGAGAATAATATAAATTTCAAAACATTTATTTCATAATTTCACTTGATGATATAAATTTTAAAACAGTTGTTTTATAATTTGACATCTCATCATGCTCATTGGCCACCAAACAATATTGGGAAATCAGGAGGCTCATATGAAAAAATACATTCAATTAACAGAAATAACATTTTCAGTATGTCTAGACATGATAATTAGTATTATTGAATTATGTATTTTCACTAAACCTGGAGTTGCCATGTAACCCAGGAAGATATCGCATTGTGACATGACATTTTTTACCACCATTTTTGAAAATTTTCATGCTCTAACTCAATTCCTATTAATTTATAGATATATAATACTTTGACATTTTTTTAAATCTAAGAATGTTGCCTTCATTGTTAATTATTTAAAATCAATAAGAGATTATGTATAGGAAATGGGTAATGGGTGCACCACCACATCAAAATAGAACACTAGAAGTTAGTTATTGTGATATGTAATTAAATCTTTATATTATTAAATGGTATTTATTCTAAAAACTTAAAATATAAAGAGAATGTAAGTGGATATAGTGTGTGATTGTGAGAATTAGTACTAGCTTTTTGCATGCTTTTGCATTGACTGTATTTTTAAATATATTTTATGTATCCTTTACATCATATGTATTTCCCTTCACATTCAAATCTTGACAAATCTCCATACTGCGTTTGTACAGGTCACAAGAATTCATGAGAAAGGGGTATTACTTTCTTTTTCTTCAAAGTTCAGATTGCTTTGCTTTCATTGCAGTCATTTTGAGACTTTTTCGAGCCATGATTAATAAATTGCCACAGAAATTGAGAAGGCCAGAGACTGGGCATGTGAGCAGTATTAGGGAAAGTATTAGGGGGAGTCTTAGGGGCACAGCTTAATGGGTTGAAAAAGGATGGGATTACTGGACTTTGAAATGAGGGTTTTGTTGTCTTGAAATCTTCTTTCATGATATTAAAGTTGCTTTTCCATATTTAGTCATGGTATCTTTCCCCTTTATGTATATTAGACCAGCCTATTCTTTTACATATTATCTGTGAAAGCATATTAGACAGTAAGCATTTTAAAGAACAGTGGTTAAGAATATTTGACATACTTTATCCCATCTTCCATCTTTGGCAAATGCTCCTGAACATCCAACATGCTTTAAAGCTTAGACATTGTCCTTGGTTAAATGGATTAAATGTAACTGGTTCTCTACATATGTTCCTTTCAAATATTAAGACTTTCAAGACATGTCTTGCCTTTAAGTGCACAATAGGGTACAAAATAACATAGCAACCCTGTGGTATACAGTGCCTGCGTTTGGCGTGAAACGTGTGTGAGATGCTCTTGCAATCAATACATGTGGCACTACAAATAGGCAGTGTCCTTTATAGTGTGCACTAAGGAGCAGCCCTATGTGACACCTGTATAACGAGAGTGTAGCAGAGGACACATTGTGTAAAAAATGTAAAAAAAAAATATGTGTTATGTTATAGAGTGAAGTTAGTGCATCACCTATCATCTCATACCTATCCTTAGACACTGAACTAAAACACATCTTTCTTTGCCCTGTGCCCAACATCACAGTATCAGGCCTTTAACACAACTCTCCACGCCCTACACCCTGTATCACAAGTGCAGGCCAACAACACAACTCTCCACGCCCTACACCCTACATCACAAGTGCAGGCCTAAAACACAACTCTCCATGCCCTACACCCTGTATCACAAGTGCAGGCCAACAACACAACTCTCCACGCCCTACACCCTGTATCACAAGTGCAGGCCAACAACACAACTCTCCATTTCCTACACCCTACATCACAAGTGCAGGCCAACAACACAACTCTCCATGCCCTACACCCTACATCACAAGTGCAGGTCAACAACACAACTCTCCATGCCCTACACCCTACATTACAAGTACAAGCCAACAGCACAACTCTCCATGCCCTACACCCTACATCACAAGTGCAGGCCAACAACACAACTCTCCATGCCCTACACCCTATATCACAAGTGCAGGTCAACAACACAACTCTCCATGCCCTACACCCTACATCACAAGTACAAGCCAACAGCACAACTCTCCATGCCCTACAACCTACATCACAAGTGCAAAATAACAGCACAACTCTCCATGCCCTACACCCTACATCACAAGTGCAGGCCAACAGCACAACTCTCCATGCCCTACACCCTATATCACAAGTGCAGGCCTATAGCACAACTGTGACCACACACAATATCACAGACGCAGGCCTGAAGGACAACTGTGACCATACCTGCATCACAGAGTCAGGCCTTAACACAACAGCCAAAAGCCTACACCCTGCATCACAGACGCAGGCCTGAAGGACAACTGTGACCATACCTGCATCACAGAGTCAGGCCTTAACACAACAGCCAACAGCCTACACCCTGCATCACAGAATCAGGCCATTAGGACAACTGTGACCATACCCTGCATCACAGAATCAGGCCTAGAACCAAATTGTATATGACTATACCTATATATTTTACAGAGACCAAGTGCATGTTCTTTGACAATAGGATGTTTATGCAATGCTTAGTTAGAATTATCAAGTTTGGCTAATGACATAGATAATTAGATTTAATCAATGTGTTTTTGTCAACATCAGTACATTAATACCAATTTACAAACTGCATCTTTTCTATTCATGTAAATTTTATTTGCTCCCTGATAATAACCTTTGACCAGCTGAGACATTGTTTCGGTCTTATCTTGACTGGGTTTATCAAAAGAAAATTTTCAGTGATAATTATATAGAAGTTGTTTACCCACAAATATTAGCTACTCAGCTACTGGTTTGCACCAACTTGTTGAAATGGGCCATTTTGACAAAGGAAGCTTTATCTTTATAGTTGATAAAAGAAACAAGTGAAGTTGTCTTGTTCAGAACAGAAGACTGCCCTGACAAAAGCACAAAAGACTGAGATTGAGAAATTGTGTTTTAGCATAGACGTTTGAGGTATCTTAAGTTTGAGTGATCTTTCTGAGTGTGTGAACAGCAGGGCACGTCTCCACGCCAAGACAGGCATATTGATGGCAGGACTATCTATGACAGATATTGCCCGACTCCTCCACCATAAATGTGGGCATTTGGCAGTGTCCAGATGAGGAGATTTGTCGTTGGTTCAGACCATGGCCAGATCAAAGCTGATGATTCCCGTCATCAGAGCAAGAAAACCGGCCGGGAAATTGGCCGTCTATGAGACAGGAAACGTCCCCACACCACCCGTCAGAGCCCAATCCCTTTCTGATAGAACCACATTGATTTTTTTCTCTCAGATTTGTGAGCAGGTATGTCCATGGCCCGATAGATTATCACCAGGGTATATTGAAGAAAGCTTGAGTTGTGTTTGGAGGCAGGTTGGAGCCCACCACTTGGGCCTGCACATTGATGTGACCATCAACAATTCAGCCGTTTAAATAAAGACTAAATGCTGAAAGCTTGTGTACAGGCAGTTTGTTGGGATAGTTAGAGAATACTATGGCGGACACATTCTTGATCAATGCCACCAGCCATAATGCATAATCAGGATTGATGCTGGAATATGTCTGCCAGCACTCGGGTATCTCTATATATAACTATAGCAGGCCATTTCTCATACTTTTCTGCACTGATGCCATCACAAAAGCCATATACATTACATCTCTATGTCCTCCCAGCTTACCAGTGTCTTAGCTCCATAGGACTGCTCTAATTTAAAGCAATGTAAGGCCTGATACATATACCTTACATGTCCTTCTAACTCACCCATGTCTTGGTTCTATAAGAATGCTGTAATTTACAGCAAACCAAGGCCTGATGCATTATATATCTATGTCCTCCCAGCTCAACAGTGTCTTAGCTCCTTCGGACTGCTTTAATTCACAGCAAAGCAAGGCCTGATACATATACCATGTTCTTCCAACTCGCCCATATCTTTATATTCTACAAGAAAGCTTTAATTTACAGCAAAGAAAGGCCTGATACATATACCATACATTTCCTACTAACTCACCCAAAGCTTGATTCTATAGGAAGGCTCTAATATTCAGCAAATCAAGGCCTTTTTCGTCAACATAATATTTCTATGTCTTCCCAGCTTATTATCATCATAGCTCATTAGGACTGCTTAGATTTACAGTAAAGTTAAGGCTTGGTATATACCAGTTTACATAATCCAGAAGTACCAACATCTTAACCACAGTGATCAAGTATTTAAGCCATCCCTGTGAAATGCTTGTACAAAATTTAAATAAAACTATTTTTCAACCTCTACTTCTATCAGCCAAAAAGAGATACATCCTTCACTTTTCCTGTGAATCTACATCCAATATCATCATTATTTTGCAAGTATTTAATGCCTTTTTGGTAATCAGCAGATCATTGCTTACTTATTGGATGCGCCAGATAACCAATGAGAAGCATGGTTGTGATTCTCTAGGCATAGATGTGTGGTTATTGTCCATGCACACAGACCTACTGCCAGTGTATTCATGCCAGCTTATCTGGCACAACTGTTTGACTTTCTGGTTGTTTTCACTCAATGTAGGATTTGATGGGAAAAAAAATCTTCCATCCATTCAATATTGACTTCCTCCCTAGTCTTTTCCAATATTGTTCATGTTTGCCTCAAACACTTGCCAAAAATTGTATAGATGTTTGCAAATTAACTTAATTACTTAAAGTACAGGTAGCAGAAAGGCCACGGTGCATTCAGTAGTCATACTGGATTATTTGAAGTAATCAGACATGCAGTTGTGAGACTAAAGACGAAGAAATAGTCATGAGAAGATTATTAGTATTTTAACCAAGAATAAACATGAGAAAAGTCCAAAATAGATGTTTACAGCAATAGGGTCCTTGTCAAGTTCTGATGCTGTTAATTCTTGTAAAAAAATAAATTGTTGTCAACTTACATGAGTGATAATAGACTCTAATTTATGTTTGACACTTTTCATTTCAGGATTGTGCGCAATATAATTTGTTTTACACTTTTCTTTTCAGGATTATGCACAAGTAAGCAAGGAAATAGTGCAGATTCGTGAACACCTACTGGAGAAGGAGGAAGAAATCTCAGAGCTCAAAGCTGAACGCAATAATACTAGGGTAAGTCTTACTAATATGCTGATAATCATATTATCTGGAGAAGTGAGCAGTGTGGGTACTTGTTACAAATAGTTTGCTAATCTAGCAGATGTAGCAGAGTGAAGTATGGATCATGTCTGTGCCATAACAACTAGACCAGACAATGTAATAAGTCCAGAGAAGCAACTGCCAAGTTATTCCCACTTGTACCATCATCCACAGCCATAAAAGTAGCCAAAATATATTCTGTCTGTCTACTCATGCCCCATTCATAACTCAGGCAGTAGCCCTCCCTGTCTACTTTGTATTCTTTTCCCCTTACATTCATATATAATTTGGCTGAAGAAGTTTCTGCAATGAACAGGGAGGTGATTCTGTGTCAACATTATGGTGTCAATGAACTGGAGATAGTTAGGCATGGCCATTGAAGCAGTCAAGTGGTATTTTGTTGGGGCGTGGGGAAGAGATGTGGCTGACACAGCTGAGGCTGAAATGATATACATGGAGTGTACATGACCACCCAACTCTAAGGGACCTGCAGTCACAGGTCAGGCCAATTAGCCCACAGCTTGAAAACCCCCAAACCATACCAATAACTACCACAATATAGGCACAGTTATGGCTTTAATTAAATTGAGCTGGCCAATATTGAATATGGGCAGCCCAGTGGGAGAGAGAGGGTGTGGAGATTGATCAGGCATTCTGTACATAGCTGAGGTGTGGCCTGATGGCAGAGCCTGATGGCAGGGGTGGCCTCACTTCTCTCCTTCTCCCTCTAATACACCCCTTAACGCCTATCAACACTACCTCACTTGCCTTGCTCAACCAAAGTCCAATAGCTATGTTATTTGTGTTTACCTTTCTAAGTGAAAAAAATATATTTATAAGAGTGTGTGTTTTGCATTAAATACATTTCTGTATGGTCTGTCAAAACAGGAAAATTATTTCACAAATGTATTCTTGTGGCAAACAATGCAACCATCTGATCATTTAATGTGTAAGTGCTTATCAATGCAGAATTCAAGGTGTTATGAAAATCATTGGATTATCCTGTTTATACACTGCAGATAAATGGGTTGTCCCTGTCTCATTACCATCCTTCAGAATTAATAAATCATCGATTGTGAAAGTTATCTCAGTGCTGCTAGATGTTAATGCAAGGATGATTGCTGGCAAAGATGATTGCTGGCAGGAAACTTTGGCAAATGTTTTTTTGGTTTAGCCCGTATGTGACTTGATCCAGCTTTGTCTCAGAAAGTGTGGCACATTAAGCATATAATGTATGGTAGGTTGGAATGGAAGCAGGCAGTGTCACTGTGCTTTCTGCTGGTTCCTGCACCTGAACATTAGTTGCCATGACAACAACAATGGCAGGTGATGAAGAATTACGTAAGTTGTTATGGCTAAATCTACCACGCTGGTGTTAAGCACTTCTAACTTTCCTGCTGCCCACGAAGAATCACTATCAAATCATCTTGGAGAATATGTCTTCTTCTCATTTACACTATGTCGGCTTCGTCTGGTTTGACGGGTGTCTTTATCATCTCTTGATAATCACTGCACCTGTTACAGACAATTATAGCCCACACACTATTCATATTTGGTTATAATGTTCATTTATACATAAGAAATGATTACATTGATTGATATTCAAATGCATATGAAGTTTTATTGGGTAAATAGAAATATAGTTTTGACAGATGGATTATGGAATGAGTGGAATTTTGGCAGGTAGATAGTGGGGTATGAGGAGTTTTGGTTGGTAGATAGTTGGCTGTGAGGAGTTTCGGTTGGTAGATAGTTGGCTATGAGGAGTTTTGACAGGGAGATTGTAGGGTGTATGTAGTTTTGGCAGGTAGAAAGCAGACATTTTGGTTTAATTAGTAATGTGTGTCAAATTTTAGTATGAATATTATAAAATATGTTTACAGAAGGGCTTTAGCAGATAGATAATGGTCTGTGTGGGTATTGGGTGGTAGATGGTGTAGTGTGCAGAGTAGATTTGGCTGGTAGATAGTGGAGTGTACATGAGTATTTCAGGCACATAGAGCCAGGAAGCTGCCACTTTGCACACTGCCTATTGTCCCTCTCCGCTCATATATCAATCCACAATGCTATAATTCATGTACCTTTACCAATCCCAAGTTTGCTGGCAACTGCAGAAACAGCTATTGCAGAGTGATAGATTATTTGTCTGGTAGAGCAGTGGGGCAGAGCTGCAAGCTGACATATTGATCTCCACTGACACCTTGTGTACTTGATGTGTGCTGTTAACTAAACCAAGGCCTTTGCTTGGTAGCAAATGTCAAGATGCTTGGGTTTTTAAATGTAATGATTTGTAGCCACAGAATCAATACATAATTGGTCATGCCACAACATCACATATAGTTAATACACAAGTGGTCTGGATTCTTTATCATCTTTGTCATGCACATATCAACTAATAGGTCATGCACAACCATTGATAAAATCTGCCACTGTATGACACCACTATGAAATGTGCACATCACTCATATGCTCACAATCAGAGCCGAACAATTGTTCTTTTTGAGCAGATCATGATCAGCAAGTAAATGATCAGCAGGGACCAAAGTATGATTCCCACCAGTATACCTCCACTATTTGCACCTAATCATCATCCATTGTCAGTATATCATTGTAACATCTTATTATGAAATGATCGACTTTTAGTATAGACATTCTAATTCATTTGTAATATTCTTTGATCTTATCTTACAAAGGGAAAGGAATAATGTAATATAAAATACTCTTTGATCTTATCTCATGAGGGGAAAAAAATGACCTAATGCATTGTGCAGTGTCAGGTTATTGTAAAATATTTTGATTTGAGCTATCTCTTGATTGGGAAATAAAGTATCATTTCTCACTCAATCATGTGTATTTAAGTTAACGGTTCTTTAATGAGATGAGAATAGGTAACAAGCTCTATTAATTGTCACCCACCTGATTGTCCAAAATTAAACTAAACATTGTGTGTAAATTAGTCCAAATGTGTAAGTTATCCAGTAACTGAAACAAATAAATTTAAATATTATAACCATTAAAAATAAAAGAAAATAAGAATTCATATGGCTTAGATTTTAAAAAAACAATCGCTTCTTGAATATGTAAGTGATATAGCTGAATGGAAAATAATACAGGAAAGGATATATTACAGTGAGGAGCAATGCAAATTATCCTTATTCATGACAATATTATACAATTTTTGAGGAGATAATTTAACAAATCTGCTTGGCTGCTAATTTGAATTCAAAATTCAGTTGTTCATATAATTTCACTGAAAGTGAAAAAAAGCCTAAAAGAATTTGTCAGTAAGACAAATGGGATGGAATGAGTGATATTTCCACACACACACATTCCTGGTGAGACAGTCATTAAAGAGAGAACCTTTCACACTATTTGAGTAGAGAATGGAGTCAAGGTGAGGATGAACTGTGGCCATCAAAGAGTATTCATCAGTGCTATACAGCAACTGGAACTCTTCTCTGGGCCAGTCAGATAAAACACCACTCACAATTGGAATGGCAAGATATGTGGGCTGCTGCGGAGGACCAGGTCGCTGTGTAGTTGATGGCTTCCTTCCTGGTCTAATTTAGGTTTAAAACTTTTCACAGCTGGCTTCATCAAAATTTTCCACTTCTTTACCTTGAAAATGATTCCTCATGTACATTTCAATTTTACAAGCAGATAAAAAAAAACATGAAAATTAGTTCCTCAACAACAAATTAGATCTCTGTATTCTTGTCACACTGACCATCCTTGGCAAAAGCTTATCAGTGTGAAGAACACCAGCATATGAGTCTGTCTGTGTGTACTTCCTGTGTGGCTCCACAGATTATCCCTGGGCATATCAATTATGCATGATATCACAAGGCACACCACCACACTGTATTACAAACACACATTTCACACCTCTCTATAACAGACAAACATTACACCCTTCTCGAGAACAGACAATGCTGACGACTCCTTTGTTACATACTCCTTTGTAAATGACTCCTTTGTAATAGACATACATTGCACACCACTCCTTTGTCACAGACATACATTGCACACCACTCCTTTGTCACAGACATACACTGCACACTACTCCTTTGTCAGACATACATTGCACACCACTCCTTTGTCACAGACATACACTGCACACTACTCCTTTGTCACAGACATACACTGCACACCACTCCTTTGTCACAGACATACACTGCACACTACTCCTTTGTCACAGACATACATTGCACACCACTCCTTTGTCACAGACATACATTGCACACCACTCCTTTGTCACAGACATACACTGCACACTACTCCTTTGTCAGACATACATTGCACACCACTCCTTTGTCACAGACATACACTGCACACTACTCCTTTGTCACAGACATACACTGCACACCACTCCTTTGTCACAGACATACACTGCACACTACTCCTTTGTCACAGACATACATTGCACACCACTCCTTTGTCACAGACATACATTGCACACCACTCCTTTGTCACAGACATACACTGCACACTACTCCCTTGTCACAGACATACACTGCACACTACTCCCTTGTCACAGACATACATTGCACACCAGTCCTATGTGATCGATATACACTGCACACAACTCCTTTGTCACAGATATTGCACATCACTCCTTTGTCACAGATATTGCACATCACTCCTTTATTACAGATATTGCACACCACTCCTTTGTCACAGACATACATTGCACACTACTCTTTTGTCACAGACATACATTGCAGACCACTCCTTTGTATTAGACTTTCATTGCACACCACTCCTTTGTGACAGATATTGCAGAACACTCCTTGAAAACATACATTGCACACATTTCCTTTGTAACATACATATCACATCTCCTTGCACACAAATTCTTGATAACAGACATACATTGCACACCCTCTCTTTGTAACAGACACCACTCCTCCATTCAATCAAAACATGTTGTGAATTTTATTTTAGGGGTCTTCGAGATATCTAAATAAGCTGCAAACTTTGGATTTGTATATGGGTAATACAATAAGTCAAGGCCATAAAGTGCATAGTGAAGCTAGGATACAATGTGATAATGGGTGCCTAGTCCCACCATCATACAGAGAGTATCACTCCACAAGTGCCATGAGAGTTTGCCTGTGACTTGGAGTAGATTGAGAGGTCCAGTGTGGTTGAAGTATAGTGCTTGTACAGTCACATCAGAGAAACCAAGGAGACAGGATGGAGGGCTATTATCAGCATTAGAACAGAGCTGTCATCAGTATTATTGCAGGGCTGTCATCAGTACAAGACCCGGGCTGTCATCAGTACAAGACCCGGGCTGTCATCAGCATTATTGCAGGGCTGTCATCAGTACAAGACCCGGGCTCTCATCAGTATTATCGCAGGGCTGTCATCAGTATTATTGCAGGGCTGTCATCAGTATTATTGCAGGGCTGTCATCGGTACAAGGCCCGGGCTGTCATCAGTACAAGGCCCGGGCTGTCATCAGTACAAGGCCCGGGCTGTCATCAGTATTATCGCAGGGCTCTCATCAGTACAAGACCCGGGCTATCATCAGTATTATTGCAGGGCTGTCATCAGTATTATCGCAGGGCTCTCATCAGTACCAGACCCAGGCTATCATCAGTATTATCGCAGGGCTGTCATCAGTATTATTGCAGGGCTGTCATCAGAATTATACCAGGGCTGTCATCAGAATTATATCAGGGCTGCCAAAGTCACAAATACTGAAGTATTAATGTGTGTACCATACCCAGACTGATAAAATAAGAACAGGTGAGCTTGAACACTATATTTCCCATGTTATTGGTGCTGTCAATGACTACCCAGCAACAAAAATCAACATTTGATGCTCATAGATGTGTAAAAACATGGGTCTCCCAAAAAGAAAAGAAATGGAGGAGAGGGGAATTAGTTGTAGTGGAACCTTAATAAGATGTGGCCACTTACAGAATATTGACCAGATTGCATGATAGTTTTGGAGCTGCATACTTTTTGTGGTGTCTGAATTGTGTTTTCTCTTATTTATTACATAGTTCACTGTAATCCTTGGAAATATATGAGATTAATTTTCAACGAAAACTGTAATTATCATTTAATATTATCATTATCAAAATACAAAGTGATACTCAAATGCAGCCACTTATTTGTCACATATTGCACAAATAGGATTGTTTTGTTCTCATGTTCTCATATTGGATATTAGTTACTTTTCGAGTTTTAGGAGCTATATTTTCATGCAAATTTCAGGTAATTTGGCCTACTTTATTGTCATGCAATAGGGTAAGGTTAACTGTCAGGCAATATGGACTACTTCACTGTCGTGCAATATTATAAAGTTAATTATCAGGTAATTTGGCCTACTTTATTGTCATGCAATATGGTAAGGTTAACTGTCAGGCAATATGGACTACTTCACTGCCGTGCAATATTATAAAGTTAATTATCAGGTAATTTGGCCTACTTTATTGTCATGCAATAGGGTAAGGTTAACTGTCCGGCAATATGGACTACTTCACTGTCGTGCAATATTATAAAGTTAATTATCAGGTAATTTGGCCTACTTTATTGTCATGCAATAGGGTAAGGTTAACTGTCAGGCAATATGGACTACTTCACTATCGTGCAATATTATAAAGTTAATTATCAGGTAATTTGGCCTACTTTATTGTCATGCAATATGGTAAGGTTAATTGTCAGGCAATATGGACTACTTCACTGTCGTGCAATATTATAAAGTTAATTATCAGGTAATTTGGCCTACTTTATTGTCATGCAATAGGGTAAGGTTAACTGTCCGGCAATATGGACTACTTCACTGTCGTGCAATATTATAAAGTTAATTATCAGGTAATTTGGCCTACTTTATTGACATGCAATATGGTACGGTTAAATGTCAGGCAATATGGACTACTTCACTGTCGTGCAATATTATAAAGTTAATTATCAGGTAATTTGGCCTACTTTATTGACATGCAATATGGTAAGGTTAACTGTCAGGCAATATGGACTACTTCACTGTCATGCAATATTATAAAGTTAAATATCAGGTAATTTGGCCTACTTTATTGTCATGCAATAGGGTAAGGTTAACTGTCAGGCAATATGGACTACTTCACTGTCGTGCAATATTATAAAGTTAAATATCAGGTAATTTGGCCTACTTTATTGTCATGCAATAGGGTAAGGTTAACTGTCAGGCAATATGGACTACTTCACTGTCGTGCAATATTATAAAGTTAATTATCAGGTAATTTGGCCTACTTTATTGTCATGCAATATGGTAAGGTTAACTGTCAGGCAATATGGACTACTTCACTGTCGTGCAATATTATAAAGTTAATTATCAGGTAATACAGCCTACTTTATTGTTATGCAATATGGTAAGGTTAACTGTCAGGCAATATGGAATACTTCACTGTCGTGCAATATTATAAAGTTAATTATCAGGTAATTTGGCCTACTTTATTGACATGCAATATGGTAAGGTTAACTGTCAGGCAATATGGACTACTTCACTGTCGTGCAATATTATAAAGTTAATTATCAGGTAATTTGGCCTACTTTATTGACATGCAATATGGTACGGTTAAATGTCAGGCAATATGGACTACTTCACTGTCGTGCAATATTATAAAGTTAATTATCAGGTAATTTGGCCTACTTTATTGACATGCAATATGGTACGGTTAACTGTCAGGCAATATGGACTACTTCACTGTCATGCAATATTATAAAGTTAAATATCAGGTAATTTGGCCTACTTTATTGTCATGCAATAGGGTAAGGTTAACTGTCAGGCAATATGGACTACTTCACTGTCGTGCAATATTATAAAGTTAAATATCAGGTAATTTGGCCTACTTTATTGTCATGCAATAGGGTAAGGTTAACTGTCAGGCAATATGGACTACTTCACTGTCGTGCAATATTATAAAGTTAATTATCAGGTAATTTGGCCTACTTTATTGTCATGCAATATGGTAAGGTTAACTGTCAGGCAATATGGACTACTTCACTGTCGTGCAATATTATAAAGTTAATTATCAGGTAATACAGCCTACTTTATTGTCATGCAATATGGTAAGGTTAACTGTCAGGCAATATGGAATACTTCACTGTCGTGCAATATTATAAAGTTAATTATCAGGTAATTTGGCCTACTTTATTGACATGCAATATGGTAAGGTTAACTGTCAGGCAATATGGAATACTTCACTGTCGTGCAATATTATAAAGTTAATTATCAGGTAATTTGGCCTACTTTATTGTCATGCAATAGGGTAAGGTTAACTGTCAGGCAATATGGACTACTTCACTGTCGTGCAATATTATAAAGTTAATTATCAGGTAATTTGGCCTACTTTATTGTCATGCAATATGGTAAGGTTAACTGTCAGGCAATATGGACTACTTCACTGCCGTGCAATATTATAAAGTTAATTATCAGGTAATTTGGCCTACTTTATTGTCATGCAATAGGGTAAGGTTAACTGTCCGGCAATATGGACTACTTCACTGTCGTGCAATATTATAAAGTTAATTATCAGGTAATTTGGCCTACTTTATTGTCATGCAATAGGGTAAGGTTAACTGTCAGGCAATATGGACTACTTCACTATCGTGCAATATTATAAAGTTAATTATCAGGTAATTTGGCCTACTTTATTGTCATGCAATAGGGTAAGGTTAATTGTCAGGCAATATGGACTACTTCACTGTCGTGCAATATTATAAAGTTAATTATCAGGTAATTTGGCTACTTTATTGTTATGCAATATGGTAAGGTTAACTGTCAGGCAATATGGACTACTTCACTGTCGTGCAATATTATAAAGTTAATTATTAGGTAATATTGCCTGTTTTTTGTCAGGCAATATGGTGAAGTTACCATTCATGCAATTTGATCTCTACTTTGTCATGCATTATACTTAGGTTTACTCATATAAGTCCTTTTTTCTTAACATGCATAAATTTTGATTGAGAATATAATTTAACAAAAATGGTTTCATATTAGAATAAGATAAAAGCTGCACCAGTTTGGACTTGTTACTAAGCAGACTATAATTGTAGTTGATGGAGTGACATTATATGAAGTTGACAAACCCATCAAAGCACAATCACTTAACAATATTTACACAAAACCAGCCAGAAATCAAACTACCTCAGCTGTGCTTGTTTGTGTCTGGATCCCTGTAGATAGATACCAGATGTAATTTGATATCCAAAGTATTAAATGATTAGAGTACATGCAGAAATGGAATATGTCCTATTCAATTTCAGGACAACAAATGTGATTAAATTTGATGCCACTTATTGGAATTTGTACTTAAGAAGTAACTAGGTAGCCAAACATTTAATGGAGCAAGAATTCTATACAGAATTTTGTATAGAACCATTGCATAACTACATTTGATAACAATAAGGTCACATATGTCCATAAAAAGGCATTTACCTCATCTGGTGGTAAATAATCCTTAACTATTAGTTTACTTGATCATCAATTACCTAACAGTCATGAAGTGCCAAAACAGCAAAATTGCTTTGTTACCATTTCCCGACTTATATTATTATAATGACAATAATACCTCAGTCTATCTGACCTGAATGTCAGTAACACTCTGATATAAAGCGAGAGGCAGCAACTCTAAATCATGTGGCAAATGCATTTTAATATGCCCTGGCTTGTTTGTTAGATAGAGGGCATATCTACAAAGTTGACCATATTTTGTACATGCATATTTAAGGTCAATGGTCTTCAATTGAATCAAAATAATCTTGAATGTCCCATCTGGCCATTTAAGATACCGGTCATCTAAATCACATGGAACCATACTTTTTAATTCCCCAAGTTGCTTACATTGAGCTCACCGACCCAGCTGAAGAGTTCTTTGAAGATATTTGATTTCTGTGTTGTTGTTTCAGTTACTATTGGAGCACCTGGAATGCCTGGTGTCGCGGCATGAGCGTTCTTTGAGGATGACCGTGGTGAAGCGTCAGGCATCATCCCCAGCTGGAGTGTCCAGTGAGGTGGAAGTCCTCAAGGCTCTCAAGTCTCTCTTTGAGCACCATAAAGCTCTTGATGAAAAGGTAAAACACTCTATTATTATTATATATATATACATGTTATACTTAAATGCAAGTTCATGGATTTTGATTAATGTTAATTGATTTTTTTAATTTAAAAAGAAATCAATTTTTGGTATGTCCCCCTTATGCACATGCCAAGGAATCAAATGGGATTTTAAACTAAGTGCTAGTTGCCTTAACGCCTCATTGATTTCAGCTGTGTTGTCCACCTCTGACAGAATTTACCATTTTATTGCAAACAATGAGACTGCATGGCGACAGGCATGGCATCTGTGTTGAAATTGATATGAAGCCTCTCTCTGCTGTTGATAATGGTATGAGGACAAAAAAAACGTTCTCAAAATATCAATTTCGGACCAACAGTTGAGATATTCTTTTCTAGCATCTTTTTAGTCAGTTTGTTCTATGCCATGATTTTAAAATAATGCAAACCTAAAATATTTCGGATATTACCAATTTTTCCAAAAAGGGAAACAGGAAAAGTTTTATTTTTGTCAGTAATAGTGGAAATTACATGTTGAGAGTCAGATCAAATAAACATGATTCCCACTGGAGGAATTGCCGTGATAAAATATTGTATTTGTAGACCGATGCAAATGTTATCACAAAGCAAGAGTCCCACTTGGATCAAATCTTGAAAATGACATTGACAATTATGAATTCCAGGAGATATATATGTATTGGGCTGGGTATCAAATATTGATATTGTGGTGGAGGATGATTTAGGACAGAATCACAATATAAAGACATTGGCAAGTAAAGCAGGGAGCTAGCGATGTGGGTAGAGTATGCTGTGCGAGTCGACCACTCCAGGGGAAGCCCATGCTACACTGCAAGATAAGGTCAACACCACAGCCACATAGGACCCTCAGCTTCTTCCTCCTGTGTCAGCCTATGTTTGATCAAGCAATGCAGAAAATTCTGTTCTCCCCACCTTGTCGTGTATCCTACATCATTTATACATGGTCCTAGACAGTCATGTATTTGATATTATTAAGGGCTTTGCATTTCCAAGACTGATCCATCATCAAATTTGCTGTATGTCAACTGTGGATTGATATAATTAAGGATTTATGATATTTCTAGCTTTATGCTTTTTAGTGTTGCATCAGAAGATATCAAAATTTATAATTTTTGGAACAAGTAGTCAACTGGATGATGGACTGCTATTAGCGTTTCACAAAAAAAGAACAATGAAATTAAAAAAGAATGTAGGTGCAATGCATAGAATATAAGCAAAAACACTAGTATTTAAATGGCAGTTGAAAAGAATAGCAAAATTAGAGGTTATTCATTTTGGATATTTTTGAATATTTGAAATCAGAATTACCACACGATTGATAATTGTAAATTTATAATAGTGATACAATGTTGGCTGGTTATGTTCCAGCTGAGGTAGGATGACCGGCTGATACAGTTTGACCGGGTAATATATTTTGACCGGGTGTTATAGTTTGACCGGGTGGCAGGAAGAGGTTTCTGTTATGTGGCTGTGCAGTCCG
Organism: Amphiduros pacificus; assembly: GCA_949316495.1. NCBI lineage: Eukaryota > Metazoa > Annelida > Polychaeta > Phyllodocida > Hesionidae > Amphiduros > Amphiduros pacificus. The sequence goes on from OX439003.1 coordinate 24,864,901, forward strand.
AGCTCCTTCAGAAGCATTTGTATGATGGGAGTAGTGCTTTATAGCTGGCCTGGACCCCTCCCCTCCTACACGTGGCTCAGTCTTGTATTGTGCAGGGCCTTCTCCCCAACACCACTTATCTCTACCTGACTGAAATGCCCTTCCAAAAGGAAAAAAATTCCTCCAACTCTCAGAAATCGTAGCTTTTACAGAAAAGTCGGTGGTGCAAAACAAGCCACATTTTAACCCCAAAATATATGACCTGAAGTCAAAATATAATTGATATACCCAACAAAGTGCCAAGAATTTTGACAAATAGGAAGTTCTTTTCAGGCCACTCTTTTATATGAAATCATTCATATTGATGGTCTAAGTAATAGACTAAAAGTTTGACTTTTCTGGATTTTGCGAGTTCTACATTTATACCATATGCCAACATTGCTTGGTATCATTATTCTTATGATGTTTTCTGCTTTTAATCTATTATGCAGAAAATATTCTTGCAGTGTGATAAATTGGTGCAAATGCCATTTATAATGTGATATTTTTCTCTGAATATGCAAGCATTAGACAATTTAATACAGTGATAATTGTATTTACCAACTTGCATAGACACCACCCACAGCTCTGTCTGTTTTGAGATGTCAGATGCAATATTACACTCTCATATAATACTCCAGGTTTGACAGGATATACAGTGTGGTTGCCCATGGTGAATTTTATGACAGGTCTACGAAGGCTGTTCCCCTCACGAATAACACATCAGTCAGAGTGTCAATCCCAAAATCCCAAAATGCAGTGCCGGACACTGCATGTGTTTAAATGTTACAGATGGCAAAGTCTTTAAGATCAACCCAGATATTCACATTAAAGATTTAAAAGTTCATCAGAGGCCCATGTTAACCCTATGGACCTGAGAGTGTGGAAGGAAGCAGAGTAGAGATGGGTGATAAATAGATGTGTGGAGGACAATACCTTAGAGATGGGCTGGTGGCCCTGAGTGTACTGCTGCCTGTTTGTGTTTCATTTGTGTGGAGAGTAGGGTGTGGTATGGGATAGGGCAGAAGTGGGTAGATGACAGCAGTGGGCACACTCCAGGGACCTGCACCTGAATCCCTGGTGTTTAGACACTGGGCAGCACCAGCCTGCTACCCGTCACTCTAATTGATATTAGATGGGCTTGATGGCTTCATGCCTGCTGGTGCCACCAGGCCCCCCCAAGCCACCAAACACTCCATACCACTATCCAAAGCCAAACACCAAACAATTGCTTAAACTGCAAACAAAAATACAAAAACTCCTCCTCTATTAATGCTTACAATCCTGTGGTGATAACTACTACAAAATGTGGACTGTTCTGATAGCATTCATGAAGAACCGACAAATTGGCTTTAACCACGACCAACACAAATTAGACTCAGTTGTTAAAAAAGTGTCAATTGGCATGGAAAGGAAACTGTTCAAGGACTAAGGAGCTCAGTTCAGGGAGCACTCTTGTGTCATAATTTATATCTTGTTCAGGCAAAAAAATATATCATCTACCTTCACCTACAATATCTTATAAAAAAAATAGTCCTGGACAGAGATTTCTCTTGACATATGTGTTAAGTTGTCTAAAATGAAATATCATTTAAAATTTGGTTGACATTAAATAAACCTGGAGTTTTACCCCTCTGCAAATAATGCCAAAATGATACTGTCTGAGTACTGTCTGGGCATCTGGCCATCCATCATCTAAAGATCAGGTTGTCTGCAGGCTTTTATATGTACAATGCAAATATAAGGTTGATTATGAGCTACAAGAATTCGAAAGAGTAAGATAATTTACAGAAAGGTATGTCTGATGACAATAGGAAGAAAATAGGAGAGTTTTACAGATAATTCAAATGCTAGAAGCTAATTGCTAGAGATATATCATGTGACAGTAGGCAGAGAATAGATGAATGAGAGAAATGATGCTGGAGAAATATCAGGTGACAAAAGGCAGAAAATGGGTAAAGGTGAGAGATGATTAAGTACGCAATCGCCGCAAATCTGTCAAAATGAAGGTAATATCAATTAAGTTTCACTTCATGCATTGGTCAGCAATAGGCAGATGTTCTCAAGGCCGCAGATAATGGTTGCCTTAGGAGTGTAATCAGCTTGGTGTTGCTGGGCAAGACACAGAGAGACAAAGGTGGAAGGAGAATGAGCTCCCATCAGTTGTACAAATGTGGTGCTGTCTGGCCTGGGCCCATGTCAACCTGTCCCCCATACAGATATATAGGGAGGACCTAGACAGCCATCTTGCTTCTCTCATTAAAACCACTGCTATAAAATGATGCCATATACACAGATATTGTTTGGCCCCAAACTCAAATGAGGCTGACTTTATGTGATTTGTGAACCCACAGCTAAGAATCAAAGTGCTTTGAAAGATTTGTGGTGAAATTTTATGCTATGCAACGGTTCGACTCCCTGTAGTAGGAAGACATATTGACTGGGCTGCGAAGCAGAATGTGTGGAGAGGCACTGAGGTAGATAGCTCTTTTATGGGAGTGCCCATCAGGCAGGTCTGTCAGACTGCAAGAAATAGCTTCACCACTTGTTAAATCACCATAATGAGAGGACAGTGATGGCAAACAAAGGCTCAGCTCATCAAGTCTGCAACACTCAGACTTAGATTTATTGAGCGGATAGTGGTGGAATGGTAGGTTGGAGGGGTGTGTGAGCTGATTTGTCTCACGTTTAGGAGTTCTACACTCACAGCATAAGATGCACTTGTTGTGCCACTCTGTCACATAACATGCTCATAAAACCATCAGGCTGCTGCCATTCTAACTCTACAACTGAACTCTTTGCTCACCTTGTGTCATATATATCAGGAAAACCTTGACTCTCTGTAGTGACATGAAGATTTGTGATCTCAAGGTACCTTCTTTTTGATGAATCATACCTGTCCCCAGTAAGAAATAGTTTAAGCCTAAGTTGAGTCATACCCACACAGTGTGCCAGACAGATACAAATGTGAGGACATGAAATGTTCAGATATCTCAAAGAGATCACACAAGCATTCTCATGTCAGAGTGCAGGTGCATGCAGATATAGGGTGGCATGTTTTCTGCACCAATGTATGTGTCTACGTTTCCATTATATAAGTATATCGATAAAAAGATATAAAGATAAAACATTATATTCACTTGGAGCAATCTAATCTTGCAATCATTGTGATTTGAGCAAATTGTGCTCAACTTATGAGTGGCATTACATGATGATCACAAAGAGGACATTTTCAGGTGTCTCACATCAGTAGATATCACTTACAGCAACTGATATAAAGAGGGCCTTGTATATCTCACATGGTGTTCCCAAGTCCTTAATATTTACATCATAGATGGCTGGACCAGCATGTCGGCATTTCTCTGTATCAGCAACTTTGTAGGTGGCAGCAAAGTAGGTACCTTCAGCACCACAAATCGGTGCTACATGTGCTTATGACATCATGTCTCTCATATTGGTTTATCTCAAATTTTATATATTTTTACAGGTGCGGGAGCGGTTACGAGTAGCACTAGAGAGAGTGCAACAGTTAGAAGAAGAATTAGCTGGAGCCAATCAAGAGGTCAGTCTCATCAATTTATGACTATATTTTTATGACTATATATTTATAGATTTGCTCTTTTAACTCCCACCATCTGAGCCAGGCGGGAGCTATGGTATCAGACTCCCTCCATGTGTGCGTCTGTCAACAAAACTGAGAACTCTATCTCAGCTAGTTCAGATACAGTCTCCAATGTTTTACCACATGTGCATCCTATGAATGCCAAAATAGGATGACCTCAATTATGACTTTGACTTGTTTTTCAAGGTCATAGGCTTCAAATTGTTACAAGACCTTCAAAAAATTGATAGCTTTTCAGATAAACCAGAAACAGGCCTGAATAAAATGACCTCAATTATGACTCACATGTTTTTCAAAGTCACAGGCTTCAAATTATTATCAAAAATGTTGATATTTTGCTATACCTTATCACCTCTATCAGTTACAGACTCAAAATTTCTGCCACACATTCACCTCATGAAGGCCCACAACATGAGTTTGACCACTGCTTCCAAGGTCACAGACTTTGAAATGTCACCAACTACTTTTGCTATATCCTAACACTTACATATATACTGTAAGCTGCCAAATAACAGGTGACTAATACCCCAATCACATTTGCACCGGGCGCCGACCGGGAAGTAAGAATCTGCCAGCTTAAAAGGGTCCTGGGTGTCCGGGAGTTTATCAGCGAAAATTAAGATGCCTGTAAGATATCCTAAAGACGCCGGCAAATTTAATGTTACAGATAAAAATTTGTGATGACCTGAATGACGTCTTAAAGTTGCCCAATTCTGGCTGATGACCTCACGGCACCCTGGTTTGCCAGCTGATTTTGTATAAAAAAAAATTTAAAAAACCATAAGCTGGGCATCTTTGCTGAAATCGGTGCAAATGTAACTGGTGTATTACCTACTGAGCTGTGTAGGATCAGATGATCAATGCAGCCTGTTTTGGAAGATGGACTGTGCACTTTGTAAAGGCACTGGCCTACTGGCCTACTTTTGATTCATAAGTTTTGAAAATAGTCACTGACATGGCAAGACCACATGATTGTTGCTACAAGATGAGCATAGTCAGTTGTGTTCATTTTGAAGGCATTTTTCAAGCATGCTGAAAAATGTATTCTTGCTTTAAAAAAAGTTTAGATCATAAACATGTGTGCAATCATGTGTCAATCATGTAATTTATCTTGTTATGTTTTATTTTTATGATTCTGAGTGTTAAATAATTACTTTCAAAATAAATAAAAGCAATTACATATTTATATCTAATGTAACCAAAGCTGAAATATTATCATGAAATGCCAAGTTCCAAATTAAACACCATGGTTAATTTTAATGAGTCAAATGAGAAATCTCATTTACAGACAGAAAAACTTTTTGAAATTTTAATGAATACAAAATTGCATCACGGCAACACATATTTTGAAAGATATAAAGATTTCAGTACTTTATGTTGAACATTTTCAGTTATTCCAATTACGGGAACAGCAGTCTAAGCAGCGGCATTCGAGCGGCGAAGAAGCTAAACTAACAAAGACAGGGTCTGGGGAGACACCCGATGGAGAACAGAAGGACCAAACTCACCCCAAGGTATGTAAACCACACCTCTCCCAACCAAACAGAGCAACTCTTTCTTGTGAATGATGCATTTTGTCATATACAAATGGTATTCTTCCAAGAACAGATTTATGCCATTTTAGCCGTTACATTTGTTATTGAGAATATTACCAACTAGGCCAATTAGAATAAATTCCCAGGTGAAAGCATTTTATGACAATAAGTTAGATTACAGAATTCCCAACTGTCTGATATGCACACCTTTAAAGCCAGTTATTTTTAGCTACTCTGTTTTATACTGCACATCCCTGCCAGTAACCAAAAACATCTATTCATTTCCTTTATATGGACAATGTGAGAATGCACATTGTTGTCTGAGAGTGCACATTCAGGTTGACCAGCACGTAGTGTCCCCCTGCATTGGGCCAGACATGTTTTGTCATCTCTGGGCCAGTCTGGTCATTGTTATTAAGACCACTGTGGAAGGTGGATGTACTCCCCAGCATACTCTAGCCACATAGCCAGCTCTACACCATACAGTCACCAACACACTCACTCATTTTTTTTCCTACTCTGATGAAGTGCAGAAGATCCTCTCTGATGAAGTGCAGAAGATCGGCTGTGAGGAATATATAAACATTTATATGCCCTTCGCATCAAGGGAGTATATTATATGTCTGACGAAAAAATCAGCCTGTTTACTTTGTATTTATGTTCACTTAACTATGTAATTTGGTCAAGTGTGGCGACTTTTAATGAGCTAAGGAATTACAAGAACGACTTCTTTCAAAATGAAATAATACTGAGATGTTGAAATTTATATTTTATACACACTCATTTGGTAGACTTTTCAAAAAACATAACTGAAATCACTAAAATTCAATTTGGCATGAAAATTGTTCCCCATGTACACATTAATATTTGACATATTGGGTATGCCAAAATTAGGATGTCCCATGCCATATGCTGTGTTTTCTATGTCTCCATCTATCACAACTGAGTTATTCTGAAAGATCAAGATGGCAATAGCTTAAAAAGCTGGCCATCCATTCTACAATGGATGGTGTCTGCGCAACATTACATCAGTGGACCATATGGCAATATATATTAAGCCAATATCATTATCTATAAATCAGATGAGTGTTATCCTAGATGGGCCACCAAACAGGTACTGAGTGATAATACAGAATTATTGATAATAGATTGTTTGTTAATAATAAGGTGTCTGTAGGTCTGCAGTCATATAAGAGCAGCACCTCTGCCATGTAATGCCAACATCCGGCAATTATGTATCTCATCATTAACCTCACAAGCTGCTGCAGTTGACATGCCCTTTGTAGCTGGGACCTTGCCATCCATCTCTCTGCCCAAAGCCATATTGTGTATACTATGCTGTACACCCAAGTCACATGTCACAAGACCACACCACTGTGA